>JBBPBX010092091.1:0-13803 GCA_038048925.1 Garcialebias charrua
ACCACCAGGTAGTGGTCAGTTGACAGCTCCGCCCCTCTCTTCACCCGAGTGTCCAAGACATGCGGCCGCAGATCAGATGAGACGACAACAAAGTCGATCATCGAACTGCGACCTAGGGTGTCCTGGTGCCAAGAGCACATATGGACACCCTTATGCTTAAACATGGTGTTCGTTATGGACAATCCATGACGAGCACAGAAGTCCAATAACAGAACACCACTCTGGTTCAGATCAGGGGGGCCGTTCCTCCCAACCACACCCCTCCAGGTCTCACTGTCATTGCCCACGTGAGCGTTGAAGTCCCCCAGTAGAACAAGGGAGTCCCCAGGAGGCGCACTCTCCAATACCAATACGGCCGTGGTGTAGTGGTAATGGCAGTCGTCTCCCGATCGGAAAGTTGGCGGTTCGACTCCCGGGACCCGCACCATGTGTCGTTGTGTCCTTGGGCAAGACACTTAACCCTGAGTTGCTCCCGGTAGGACTGGAAAGCACCTTGCATGGTAGTCTGCCGCCACCGGTTTATGAATGTGTGTAGCATTCAAATATACAGTATGTGTAGCACTTTGAGATTTTCAGTAATGAAAAGTGCGTTATAAATTGAATTAATTATTATTATTAATTACCCCCTCCAAGGACTCCAAAAAGGGTGGGTAGTCTGAGCTGCCGTTTGGTGCATAGGCACAAACAACAGTCAGAGCCCGTCCCCCCACACGTAGGCGAAGGGAGGCTACCCTCTCGTTCACCGGGGTGAACCCCAACGTACAGGCACCAAGATGGGGGGCAACCAGTATGCCCACTCCTGCTCGGCGCCTCTCACCAGGGGCAACTCCAGAGTGGAAGAGTGTCCAACCCCTCTCAAGGAAACTGGTTCCAGAGCCAGAGCCATGCGTTGAGGTGAGTCCGACTATTTCTAGTCGGAACCTCTCAACCTCACACACTAGCTCAGGCTCCTTCCCCACCAGAGAGGTGACATTCCATGTCCCAATGGCCAGCTTCTGTAGCCGAGGATCAGACCGCCAGGGTCCCCGCCCTCGGCCACCACCCATCTCACATTGCACCCGACCCCTTTGGCCCCTCCCACAGGTGGTGAGCCCATGGGAAGTTCTTGAAACTTACAGAGCCTAATTATTTGGTGGTCATTTACAACTGACTAGCTTTATGAGATGTTTGAGATTTAAAAACAAAACCAATCTTTTATTAGCGTTAGCTCCCGTTAACAGATACTGTACCTATTATTTAGATATATACCGTAGCTCATAAACCACTCTGCGGATATTTTTTCTGCTTACAGAGTGTAATCATATGGGGTTTAATGTACAAACTGTTGCCCTGTATAAGACATTTGAGATAAAATTCGATTTTTTATTCGTGTTTTTAGGGACGGAATCGTCTCGTTAGCTTCTGTTTTATTTCCGTTTATATTGTTATAAATACTTTAGTCATAAACCACTCAACGGATATTTTTTAGGCTTACAGAGTGAACGGAACCCTTGTGCTATAACGTCAGCTAATAAATATATTTTTCTCAGCAAAGAAATAATTGTTTTTACCGTGTTAATCTTGTAAAGTCCTTCTGTGCCGGCTCGCTTCTGTGGCCGCCATTTTCAGCAGGGCAAATGAGGCGCAGACGCGTCGCGTAGCGGTGACGCATAGATGTGTCTTATAGGGCAAAGCGGCGTATTTATGGATTTTTTCAAGTTATTCTTAATAACTGGACAAAGCGGCTTATACACAGAAGCGTCTTTTCCGCCTAGAAGTACGGTAATGTTGATTTGTTTGGTGTGTAGTACCTTTTTTGACCACCACAATGGGCTGACATGGTGACATTTCTGTCCATTGTGGAGCAGAGCTCTTTGGTGGTTTGAGCTCTTTAGCATAACATTTTTTCACGCAAAGCTTTTAATAAATAAATAAAAATCAGTAAACAAGTTCTCAGCTTTTTTTTTTCAGAGAAAAACAACCTTTTAGATGAAGGCACGGGTTTCAACCGTGAATTTTGGAGTTTCAACAAGACTGAGGTTTATTCCCGAGGTCGGCCTGTTAGCTTGGCTCGTAGCTTAGCTTCTCAGCTTAGCTACTTTTAATGATCCAAGAATGTGATTTTAGATCGTTAAAATGGATTTTAAAGAGAAAAGAGAAAGGGAGGGGTCAGTGAGGAGCACCGGAGATGAGCCTTTTGTCATCCAGTGTCTTCAGTCGAAAGAGAGAGACACGAAGATACGATAAAGCCGGTAAATGAAAATGAGGTAGATAATTTTCATTAATAATGTGATTAATTGATTTGTTGTTTATCGCAACAGGCTTAATGTAAACACAATTGTTAAAGCCTGTTGTTGTCGTTTTTCAGTTGAGGCGACAGTCTAAATTGAAGCCCATACTGTCCAAAAATAATCTTGAGGCTGTATTAAATGCATTCATAACATCCAAGCTCAATTACTGCAATGCACTTCTTTGTGGAATCAGTCAGATCTCCGTTGCACAATTACAACTGGTCCAAAATGTTGCAGCCCGATTCTCAACTGTTACAGGCAAAAGAGAGCACATTACTCCAGTTTTGGCCTCCCTGCACTGGTTCACTTCCAAATTCATTTTAAAATACCCCTGTATGTTTTTAAATCTCTGAACAGTTCGGCCCCCTCCCATGTGGCTGATCTGCTGCAGCCATATGTCCCACAGTGCTCTCAGAGGTCAGCAGACCAGATGTTTTATTGGTTCCAGTCACACAAAACCCGGTCTTGACTCCACAGACATGTCCAATTTTAGGCCTACATGTATTTCAAAACTGCCCTTTGTTTCAAAGATCTTGGAGAAAATTGTGTACAACCAGTTAACTGCGTACTTAAACAACCACAACCTTCTTGAACTGTTTCAATCCTGTTTTAAAACTCGCCACAGTACTGAGTCAGCACTGTTGAAGGTTTGCAATGACGTTCTCTTAGCCACAGACTCTGGTCACTGTGTAGTTTTAATGCTGCTGGACCTAACCGCTGCCTTCGACACAGTGGACCACCACATCCTCCTGTCCCACCTGGAGAACTGGGTGGGCATTCAGGGTCCTGCTCTACAGTGGTTTAGATCCTATTTAACAGAGAGAAGCTTTTGTGTGCGTCTGGGTTCTGTGGAGTCCTCTGTAACACCTCTCACATGTGGAGTACCTCAGGGATCTATACTTGGCCCCCTTCTGTTTTCCCTATATTTACTACCTCTGGGACATATTCTCCGGAAACATGGTATTTCTTTTCATTTTTACGCCGATGACAGCCAAATTTATGTTCCGCTGCAACAAGGAAAACAGTACTCCCTGAACCAACTTCTGGATTGTATGGCTGAAGTCAGAGCATGGATGTCACACAACTTTTTACATTTTAACGAGAAAAAGACTGAGGTCCTGTTATTTAAGCCCAGTGAGGGTTCCACTGTTCATGCTGATCTGGATCCTTTAACACAACATCTGACTGAGACAGCAACTAACCTGGGTGTAAGGCTGGACAGTGATTTTAAACTGGATGCTCAGATTAAATCTGTGGTCAAGTCCAGCTTTTATCACCTGAGACAACTGGCCAAGGTGAAACCATTCCTGTCACAACATCATTTTGAGATTTTAATCCATGCATTCATTACAACTCGTCTGGACTATTGCAACTCACTTTACGTTGGTCTGAGCCAGTCATTACTGACCCGACTTCAACTGGTTCAGAATGCTGCTGCTCGCCTTTTAACTGGTACCAGGAAACGAGAACACATCACCCCTGTCTTAAAATCACTACACTGGCTCCCAGTTTGTTTCCGGATTAAGTTTAAGGTTCTTTAGTTTGTATTCAAATGTCTTCATGGTCTCGCCCCACAGTATCTGTCTGACCTTCTCCAGCTGTACATTCCCTCACGCTCTCTGAGATCAGCAGATCAGCTGCTGCTGGTCGTCCCACAGTCCAACAGGAGGCTGAGAGGTGACCGAGCGTTCTCAGTCGCTGCCCCTAAACTGTGGAACGAGCTGCCTGTGCACGTCAGACAAACCGACTCACTTCCTGTTTTCAAATCTGCTCTGAAGACACATTTTTACACTTTGGCTTTTAACACAGCTTGAAATGTTGGTTTTATGGTTTTTAAGTTTTTGTTTTATAGTTTTTACTGTTTGCTGTTTGATCTGATAATTCATCACTTTTATGATATTTGTTGAGTTTATAGTTGTATGCTTGTCTGTGTTAGTGTACAGCACTTTGGCCAACGGTGTTGTTTTAAAGTGCTTTATAAATAAAGTTGTATTGTATTATTGTATTGTATTGTACTTGATTTAAGCTCAGAGGTGACAGAACCTTCTCTGTTGCAGGTCCAAAACTGTGGAATGAGTTACCACTGCAGGCCAGGCATGTTCTCCCTCACTGTTTTTAAGTCTTGTTTAAAAACTCACTTTTGTTCCCTGGCTCTCCACCGTGTATGAGTTGATTTTAACTTCTGTATTTTATAATGTTGGTCATTTAGTTCTTATCTTTATCTCTGTGGATCGATGTATTTTATGCTGTGCTCTTTGCTTGTTTGTTTCTGTTGTACAGCACTTTGGTGGGCCCTGTTTCTGTTTTTAGTGCTTTATAAATAAAGTTGTATGGTATATTATACACTTATTTGTGACGTTATCATGCTCACAACATGCATGGATAAAGGGTATTGCCAAGTCCCCCTCTTCACTTCACGACGGGGATAACAACTTGCGTGGAGGTGTGTGTGAGCTGCTGGGGCTGAGAGGGGCTGAGCGTCCTTGTTTGCAGCGCTGCTGTGAAAAGTTGAGGCAACTTATGGAGATAAACATTCTTCGAGCCAATTTTGACACAAGTGATGATTATTTTAAATGTATTTTTTCAGTAGTAATTTTATGGAAAACATTAATTATTTAGACAATCCTAATGGAGAGCAGGTGAAAAACAACATGAGGAAAAATCTCTGAGTCTTTAGGTGAAATGGATAAATGAGTCTGCTACCTGAAGCTGAAAGGGTCCAACATTTCTGGGAGGATCATTTGCTGCTGGAGGTGGGGTCCAACGTCTGACAGACTGATGTCAGGGCAGGGGTCCACTCTAACTGGAACATGTTCATCACCGCCTGCGTTTGAGCCGGTACCGTGTGCAGGTTCAGCGTAACTCTGACTGGACATCATTACCTGTTTCAGTCAAACACAAACTGTTGAACTTTTTCCACTTGTGGCAAATTCTTTCCACAAATGTTACACTTTTTTTTTCAATTTCAACATAAAACGTACAGATTGTTGTCTTCATTGTTGCCATGTCACCGTGTGAGCAGCAGCCAGTTACAGCAGCACCGTCTTGCTTTATCGGTTTAGTGTTTTTCTGCCTATAAGTTTGTTTTTGAACTCCCATTTGAACTGCCTTAACACAAAAAACTTTCTCACACATTACCACTCAACACAAAGTTTTTAACACTGGACTCTGTGTCATCAAACGGGTTATTCACTAAACTCTCGGTCATGTGTTCATTCAGTTTGCACTACTTCTCATATTTGCACTAATGTTTGTATTACATTACTGCCTATAGTCATACTACTGTTTACATTCACTGTTTACATTTATTAATACTGTTTACATTTATTACTACTGCTTTACATTTATTACTACTGTTTACATTTACACTACTTTTATCTACACTACTGCAGATACATATACAGCATTCTCTGACTAGCCTTATCTAAGGATGCCAAATGTGCCTTATGTGCCTTACTGCATATGCCACTTTGCCTCTATACCAACATCAACTACCTCATACATATACTGTGTACATTAACTTATATGCTGCTGTGCCACTCTTTGCAAATGTCAATGCTAGAACCTTCAGTTTATTTTATAGATATACTTTTTATACTTTTTATACTACTATGCAAAAACTCAGGACAGTATTACACTTTTATTATTTCATTTTATGCTTATGTTCATTGGGTGTTTGGTGTTTTAGGGGTGTTTGGTGTTTCAGTGTTGGTGTAAATTTTCATACTTTTATACTATTATGAAAAAACTCAGGACAGTGTTACACTTTTTTACTATTTTATGCTTATGTTTATTAAAGGTTCAGTCTGCAGTTTCTGTAGAACATCAGCACTTAGAAAAAATTTCAACAAGCAAAGCATTCTGATCCCTCCCCCTCAGAGCCATATATGGCTCTGCCCCCTTGTGGTCTGTTGAAATTTGAATTCAAGCTCTGTTTTTATTGGCTGATTCAAATTCAAGCTCGGTTTTTATTGGCTGGTTACAAACTTTGTTTTTATTGGCTGGAAAATGGCGGGTCACTTTTTCTTTTTAGAAATGCTTATTTACCACCTGGAGAAGCAAGGGGACAATATTTTTTTTAAGTTTTTTTCAGAGATTACCTCTCTAACATCAATCTAGTGACAGAGTGAAGAAATATGTTAAAAATATATTGTTAGAAAAGTTACATATAGCAGCTTTAAATGTTTTAGTGTTTAGTGTTTAGATGGTTACTGTTGCACCGAGGGACTGAGAGAAACGCAATTTCGGTCCTGTGTATGTCCTGTACATATTGCAGTTCTGACAATAAAGTTGACTGACTTTTTGACTTTGACTTTTTCTTATTTTTCTTGCTCATTTTTCAAACTCTTATGTAACTGTGCAGCTAGGAGTACCAGTTTTATAATCTAAAAAAGCTAAGTGTGGTCCTAAATCAAAACAAAAATGTACTTTTTTTTTTATGTCCAGAGGACCAGACTTAGCTTTTTTAGATTTTCTACCTGGATTATTGAGCATGCATCAGGGCATAAAAGAAAGCATTCAAACTGAGAAATGAAGGGAAATGGTAATAAAAGAATGAAACAAAAACAGCTAGGTTGTAAAGCGGTGTAGAAATCTAAAAACAGGAACATGTCTGCATTGGTTCTTGTAGGAACTCAACAGATGTTTGAATCCATTTAGAGAGGTCATGGTCGAGATCTTCAGATGTTTTTACAAGATATTCCAGGAAATGAGCGGAGTAGGAGAAGGTCCTTTTGTCTAGTTCAGTTCTCACTGAGGGGACACAGAACACTATAAAAGGAGATCAGTATTATAAAATGGAATTGGGTGTGTAAAGCTCAGTTCCTCTAAAAACAATCATTTTAAACCTGTG
The DNA here is from genome assembly GCA_038048925.1 of Garcialebias charrua. Lineage (NCBI taxonomy): Eukaryota > Metazoa > Chordata > Actinopteri > Cyprinodontiformes > Rivulidae > Garcialebias > Garcialebias charrua. The sequence continues at coordinate 7,123 of JBBPBX010092091.1, forward strand.
GCAACGCAGTTGGTCGCCATCTTTGTTCGGAGCGCGGAGTTGATTTTATACTCGTCTTATTAAACTCTAGGGCCGCATCTGCACTAGCACACCTCAACATTTCAGCAGAAATTATTTTGTTATTAATACTGCATGTTTAAATAAATTTTAACACTTGTCCAAGCTATCGGTTAAAACTAAAGTTACAACTTTTGTGCTATGTAAGCTAGCTTTATTTTTTATTTTTTATTATTATTTTTTATTATTATTATTTATTTATTTTCCCCTCCCTGGGCTGCCACCTTACCGTGGTGGAGGGGTTTGAGTGTCCCAATGATCCTAGGAGCTATGCTGTCAGGGGCTTTATGCCCCTAGTAGGGTCACCCAAGGCAGACAGGTCCTAGGTGAGGGACGAGACAAAGCGCAGCCCACAAGACCCCTTATGATGAGTAATATAAATGGAAACAATGTTCCCTCGCCCGGACGCGGGTCACCGGGGCCCCACTCTGGAGCCAGGCCCGGAGGAGGGGCACGTTGGCGAGCGCCTGGTGGCCGGGCTTTCACCCATGGAGCTCGGCCGGGCACAGCCCGAAGAGGAGACGTGGGTCCCCCTTCCCATAGGCTCACCACCTGTGGGAGGGGCCAAAGGGGTCGGGTGCATTGTGGAATGGGTGGTGGCCGAGGGCGGGGACCCTGGCGGTCTGATACTCGGCTACAGAAGCTGGCCATTGGGACATGGAATGTCACCTCTCTGGTGGGGAAGGAGCCTGAGCTAGTGTGTGAGGTTGAGAGGTTCCGGCTAGAAATAGTCGGACTCACCTCAACGCATGGCTCTGGCTCTGGAACCAGTTTCCTTGAGAGGGGTTGGACACTCTTCCACTCTGGAGTTGCCCCTGGTGAGAGGCGCCGAGCAGGAGTGGGCATACTTGTTGCCCCCCATCTCGGTGCCTGTACGTTGGGGTTCACCCCGGTGAACGAGAGGGTAGCCTCCCTTCGCCTACGTGTGGGGGGACGGGCTCTGACTGTTGTTTGTGCCTATGCGCCGAACGGCAGCGCAGATTACCCACCCTTTTTGGAGTCCTTGGAGGGGGTATTGGAGGGTGCGCCTCCTGGGGACTCCCTTGTTCTGCTGGGGGACTTCAACGCTCACGTGGGCAATGACAGTGAGACCTGGAGGGGTGTGGTTGGGAGGAACGGCCCCCCTGATCTGAACCCGAGTGGTGTTCTGTTGTTGGACTTCTGTGCTCGTCATGGATTGTCCATAACGAACACCATGTTCAGGCATAAGGGTGTCCATATGTGCTCTTGGCACCAGGACACCCTAGGTCGTAGTTCAATGATCGACTTTGTTGTCGTCTCATCTGATCTGCGGCCGCATGTCCTGGACACTCGGGTGAAGAGAGGGGCGGAGCTGTCAACTGACCACTACCTGGTGGTGAGTTGGCTCCGATGGTGGGGGAGGATGCCGGTCAGACCTGGCAGACCCAAACGTATTGTGAGGGTCTGCTGGGAACGTCTGGCAGAGTCTCCCGTAAGACGGAGCTTTAACTCCCACCTCCGGGAGAGCTTTGAACACGTTCCGAGGGAGGCGGGGGACATTGAGCCCGAGTGGGCCATGTTTCGCGCCTCTATTGTCGAGGCAGCTTATCGGAGTTGTGGCCGCAAGGTTGTTGGTGCCTGTCGTGGTGGCAACCCTCGAACCCGGTGGTGGACACCGGCGGTGAGGGATGCTGTCAAGCTGAAGAAGGAGTCCTATTGGGCCTTTTTGGCCTGTGGGACCCCGGAAGCAGCAGATAGGTACCGGCAGTCCAAGCGGCATGCGGCTCGGGTGGTTGCTGAGGCAAAAACTCGGGCGTGGGAGGAGTTCGGAGAGGCCATGGAGAATGACTTCCGTACGGCTTCGAGGCGATTCTGGTCCACCATCCGGCGTCTCAGGGGGGGAAAGCGGTACGCGACCAACACCATTTATGGTGGGGATGGCGTGCTGTTGACCTCAACTCGGGATGTTGTGAGTCGGTGGGCGGAATACTTCGAAGACCTCCTCAATCCTACTGGCACGTCTTCCACTGAGGAAGCGGAGCCTGGGGACTTTGGATCGGGCTCTCCAATCTCTGGTGCTGAGGTCGCCGAGGTGGTTAAAAAGCTCCGCGGTGGCAAGGCTCCGGGGGTGGATGAGATTCGTCCTGAGTTCCTTAGGGCTCTGGATGTTGTGGGGTTGTGTTGGCTTACGCGACTCTGCAATATCGCGTGGACATCGGGGGCAGTTCCCTTGGATTGGCAGACTGGGGTGGTGGTTCCCCTATTCAAAAAGGGGGACCGTAGGGTGTGTTCCAACTATAGAGGGATCACACTCTTAAGCCTCCCTGGTAAGGTCTATTCAGGGGTTCTGGAGAGGAGGGTCCGTCGGATAGTCGAACCTCGGATTCAGGAGGAGCAGTGTGGTTTTCGTCCTGGTCGTGGAACACTAGACCAGCTCTACACCCTCAACAGGGTCCTGGAGGGTGCGTGGGAGTTTGCCCAACCAGTTTACATGTGCTTTGTAGACTTGGAAAAGGCATTCGACCGCGTCCCTCGGGGGGTTCTGTGGCGGGTACTCCGGGAGTATGGGGTACCAGGCCCATTGATATGGGCTGTTAGGTCCCTGTACGACCGGTGTCAGAGCTTGGTCCGCATTGCCGGCAGTAAGTCAGGCTCGTTTCCGGTGAGAGTTGGACTCCGCCAAGGTTGCCCTTTGTCACCGATTCTGTTTATAACTTTTATGGACAGAATTTCTAGGCGCAGCCAAGGTGTTGAGAGGATCCGTTTTGGTGGCCTTAGAATCGCTTCTCTGTTTTTTGCAGATGATGTGGTCCTATTGGCTTCATCAGCTCGTGATCTACAGCTTTCACTGGAGCGGTTTGCAGCTGAATGCGATGCGGCCGGGATGAGGATCAGTTCCTCCAAATCCGAGGCCATGGTCTTGAGCCGGAAAAGGGTAGCGTGCCCTCTCCGGGTCGGGGAGGAGGTCCTGCCCCAAGTGGAGGAGTTTAAGTATCTCGGGATCTTGTTCACGAATGAGGGAAAACTGGAGCGTGAGATCGATAGGCGGATAGGTGCAGCGTCCGCAGTGAAGCGGGCGCTGTACCGGTCTGTCGTGGTGAAGAGAGAGCTGAGTCAAAAGGCAAAGCTCTCAATTTACCGATCGATCTACGTTCCCACCCTCATCTATGGTCATGAGCTTTGGGTTATGACCGAAAGAACAAGATCTCGGATACAAGCGGCTGAAATGAGTTTTCTCCGCAGGGTGGCTGGACTCTCCCTTAGAGATAGGGTGAGAAGCTCAGTCATCCGGGAGGGACTCGGAGTAGAGCCGCTGCTTCTCCACATCGAGAGGAGCCAGTTGAGGTGGCTCGGGCATCTGGTTAGGATGCCTCCTGGACGCCTCCCTGGTGAGGTGTTCCGGGCATGTCCCACCGGGAGGAGACCCAGAGGAAGACCCAGGATACGCTGGAGGGACTATGTTTCTCGGCTGGCCTGGGAACGCCTTGGGATTCCCCCAGAGGAGCTGCTCCAAGTGGCTGGGGAGAGGGAAGTCTGGGCCTCCCTACTTAGGCTGCTACCCCCGCGACCCGACCCCGGATAAGCGGAAGAAAATGGATGGATGGATGGATGGATTATTTATTTATTTATTTTTGTTCTGCGTCATTACGTCACCACTTGCTTTGGAGTTGGGAATTTATTTTAAATTTTTTTAATCTTTATTTATAACTTTACTTCAAATACAGCAATTTAAAGTATACACACAAGAACAATGAACATATAAAAAAAGAAGAAAAATATAAAGCAAACAAAAAATGAAACAAAGATACAGAAATAAATAAATGCGTGTTACAGAGTTAAGTTGTATTCATTACATATATTTCTTGTTTTTATAGCCTTTTTGTTATTTGATTCTGAGATTGAGTCAAGATATAGTTTTACATCCATTACAAAGAGATCAAAAAAGGGTTTCCTATGCATTATTTTACTTTTATGGATGTGAAACTTAGCAAGAAACAACTCAAGATCAAATTCATAATAAATATGTGAGAAGAGTCTTTCGTCTTGAAATCTAAGATACCAAACAGAACATTTTCAAAATACAGAAGGAAACCTGGTTGGATATTATTGGATATCAGAGCAACAATGTCCTTCCAAAACTTTAGTGAATGTACACCTCCAAAAAAGATGAACATATGTTTCTGGATAAAGTTTACAGAAAGAACAGGAAATATCAATATCAGCTTTGTATTTCTGAAGAAAGTGTTTGGTTGGATAAAATTTATGAATTAATTTTAAAGAAATGTATTTGCTATTTAAGCTAGCTGCCAACTGACGGCTACATCAAATGACGTCATAGCCTCATTAGCAGAGACTCCTGTCAGAGCTGGTTTATTCGTAACTTACGGCATCAGTTCAGATGAAGACTTTCAGAAAATCCGTCGGGCGGGCCGGTACCGCAGGGTTCGGTCCTGTAGAGCCTTCTCCCGATGAAATCAACGTAACAGGACGGATTACATCCCTGATAACGTCGCCGCTGTTTCTGGACGTTATCAACGGCCGTGATGCGTTCACGTCCATACCAAAGTGTAGGAAACATCAAAGCCGACCCGGAAAACGGTTGACGTTCACTCTCAGAAGTTCAGAACTGGACTATAACTTTTGTAATTTATGTTTATTAACTCTTGTGCTGTTCGTTAACTTTGTGAAAGTTTGCGTTCCTTGGGGGAAAAACTGACCACATTGCATAAGTACAGTAGTTAAAAATAACTACTCTTTTATATATAATAAAGTATATAGGCTAATACTATTTTTTTCTGACAACAAACTACAGTAGGCTACGTATGTGTCTTTTAGAGCAATTTTAATATTTTATTCTTTAAAGGTCTTTTTGTCTTAAAATATAAATAAATGAACCTCCACATTTCAGTTTTTAAATAAATAGTTATTTTATGGCACGGAGAGTGTGCTGCAGAGGTTAGAGAAGGTGAGCCTGTGAGCAGAAGGTTGCCAGTTCGACCCCCTGGAACAACATTAAAAAAAAATGAGGGTGGGAAAGTTGAAGGTGACAGGTGGTGGATGAAGATGGTTCAATAAAGTGAATGAAACGATACCACTTCGTCTATTGATTCAATTCAGAATATCCTGCCTAATTCAGTAAGGTGGATAAACAACAGCACCCACTGCCTCCACCCTCATTTGCCCCACTCTGGGCCCTTGAGAAATTACTTTAACCCCCACCATCTACTCCCCTGGGCCCATGGAGTACTCTGCTCCACACAGAGGGCTGTGGTAGCTCGGTGCTCTGGTTGTATCAGGAAGGACATCCAGGGTAAAAACAATCACCAAGTCTTCATGCAAGTTAGTTCGCTGTGGTGACCCCTGAGGAAGGGAGCAGCCGGGGGGGAAAAAAAGTGGTGGGGGGGATGATTTTCCCCCCATTAGAATGACCTAAAGGGTTATTTTCACAATTTAAAAACTTAAAGCTGCACTATGTAACTTTGTAGTGCAATCTGTAACTTTTCTAACAATATATTTTTAACATATTTCTTCACTCTGTCACTATCTACTGACAGACTGATGTTAGACAAAGTAATCTCTGAAAAAAACTATAGTCCCCTTGCTTCTCTATCAGCATTTATAAAAACACTAAAAACACAGAGTGACCCGGACAATGACCAGCCAATAAAAACAGAGTTGTTTGTCACGCCCCAACCCACGCCCCCGCCTGTCCCAGCCCCAGCGCAGCGCACGTTCTCATTCAAAGGATTGCAAAGTGATGCAGGACTGATTTGTATGTGACACAAATGTATTAAATATCCCTTCTTCATCCCAGAGCTGGACTTTTATTTTGTTTGTTTTTTGCCAAAAGTCAAGTGATCGCTTCATCCTTCACTCACAGGAATGAGGAAATGGATTTGTCACGAGCGGAAAAAAACTCATGTCCAACGTGGCTGCGTGGAGCTCTGCTGATTTCTGCTGGTTTTTGTGTTGTTGGACCAGTGCTTCATGGTTTTATTTTATTTTTTAGAATGTTTTATTAACATATCATCACAGAATATTGAAGCGGCTCCGAGCGGACATGCAGCAGGAGGCGGAGCTGAACTCAAGTTCAGTAGACCATGGACTGTGTCCCCCTCAGAGTCATATATGGCTCTGAGGGGGAGGGAGCAGAATGCTTTTCCCTGCAACAGAAACTTACACATAGCAGCTGGAGTTTTAAGAAGACCCTCCATCTGTAAATGAATTTTTTACTGTTTCTAATGCTCAAAGTCTGTATTTTGCAATGTGGTCTTTTCATTGAAAAACCCATAGTCAAAGATCTTATTACTGTTTTTCTTTTACATGTTATACTTTTGTTGGATGTAACTGAGACCCCGATGTGAATGACAATAAAGAAACCTTCATCCTTATGTCTCCCCACCCCCTGTAAATATATACAGTATTGTATTATATAATAATAATAATAATAATAATGAATTTAATTTATAACGCACTTTTCATTAATGAAAATCTCAAAGTGCTACAAAGTGCAACAGAATTAAATGTCAATAAAACAAGTAAAATCAATAACAGTATCAACTAAGATCAAAAGTAGAATCATGAGGAGGTAGAGTATGCTCGGTTGAAAAGAAAGGTCTTCAAGCCGCTCTTAAAGTCAACCACAGACTGTGGGGCTCTCAG
>JBBPBX010092092.1:0-13803 GCA_038048925.1 Garcialebias charrua
ACACACACACACACACACACACACACACACACACACACACGTCTGCCTCCAGACATCCTCAGCTAAGTTTCTGTTTCAGATGTAAGTCACATGATCCACATCATCGACACTGAGCACCCGTGGGACGTCTTCTCCATCAACTCTGGACACACTGAGGTCATTTCCTGTCTGGAGTGGGACCAGTCAGGTGAAGTCCACACAGCCAGATGTTGTCCTGCTGTTTGTGTTGCACCGTTGCGTTCTTGTCGTTTCAAGCCGTGTTTCTGTGATTTTGTGCTCTAACTGTGTGTGTCTGTCTGAAGGTTCTCGGCTGCTGTCGGCTGATGGTGACGGTCAGATCAAGTGCTGGTCCATGTCGGATCACCTGGTGAACAGCTGGGAGAGTGTGCTGTCCAGCTCTGTGGATGGAGATCCCATCGTCGCTTTGAGCTGGCTGCACAATGGCGTCAAACTAGCGCTGCACGTGGAGATGGTGGGGCGTGTTCTCCTGACAGTGACCTGTCGAAGGCCGCGGAGCAGGTAAACATCTGACGTCTGCTTCTCTTTCGCTTCAGTCCGGCTCAACAAACTTCGGAGAGAAGTTCTCGCGGGTGAAGTTCTCTCCATCTCTGATTCTGTTTGGCGGGAAACCGATGGAGGGCTGGTTGGCGGTGACGGTGAGCGGTCTGGTCAGTGTATCGCTCCTGAAGCCAGGCGGCGCTCTGCTGACAGCCAGTGAGAGTCTCTGCCGCCTGAGGGGACGCGTGGCGTTAGCCGACATCGCCTTCACCGGAGGAGGGAACATCGTGGTGGCAGCCACCGATGGGAGTAGCTCCTCCCCCATCCAGTTCTACAAGGTGAGACCAGGAACCGGTCAACATGGTTAGCTGCTTCAAAGGGTTGACAAATGGTCTACCTGTGTGTTCAGGTGGTCGTAGGTGTAGTAAACAGTGATGGCAAAGGCTACGTTCACACTGCAGGAGAATCCAACCCATATCCGATTTTTTACGACAGTCTGAACGCGACAAATCCGATTTTTTTTCAAATCCGACCCAGGCCGTTTCAGTATGTTGTTTTAAATCGGATATATATCTGATGTTTTCAAAGCGACTGCAGTGTGAACGCTCATGTGACTTACATCTGACTTTTGCATCACGTCATCTCACGTCAAAGTCCCACCACTCTTGGCTCCTACTCCGCAGCCACACACCCCTCTGAACAGAGGCAGCAGCCACAGCTCCAAAAATTGCCATCACTAAAAATTTCGCTTTCTTCTCAGTTTTCTTTTGCCTTTAATCATTTGGATGTTTAGCTTTCCCCGATTGGACAACAACTTCAAAATTACCGAACACACACTGAAAACTGTCGCGCGCGTCCACGTTTACTTCCTCAAACACAGGGTGCTGCGTCAGCAGTGTTGACAGATCTCGCGACAAAAACAAGCGACCAGCCCCATGAAAACAAGCCCAAACAAGCAGCTCGCAGCCTGCGTCTCACGTCACGTTCTGAGACACATTTTCTTCTGCGCATGCAGGTCGCTTCTGCAATGTAGATCGTTCACACTGGAGTCTGATGCAGATCGCATTTAAAATGTAGTGTGAACGTTCACACCAAAAGATCGGATTTAAAAAAAAAAAATCTGAATTGAGCATTTAGACCTGCAGTGTGAACGTAGCCATAGTTACATTGAAAAAGTAACTTAGTTAAGTTACTGATTACTTGATTTGGAAAGTACCGGTAACTAAGTTGGATTACGAAGTTACTTTATTACCACTTTCGGCCGCTAGGGTCCACCAACCGTTCCCAGCTCATGTGTCCGAAAAAAGCCTCCTCTGCTCGGACTCACTCTGTCGCAGCCCGGCCTCCTGAACCCTGGAGGTCTGAACTAGTGTTTGTTAGCAAAATATCTCCAGAACCACACAACAGATTTTGAAACTTACAGAAAGTGATCACTGGATGGATATTTACAACTGTTTAGCTGTAGGAGATGTTTGAGCTAAAATTTGATTTATTTATAATTTATTTTCGCGACCGTTTGGAAGACGTCAAAGCGAAACAATTTAAATCCAACAGATTTGACCATTTCATGAATTTATTAAGGAACAATTAAGCTCAAGAACACTTGTGCTATAATGTCAGCTAAGAAATATATTTTTTAAGCGTTTATTTTGCTAAATTTTAAAGAAATGAAGCCGTCCCACCCACGTGCACATAGAAAAACTACCTTTTTAAATCCAGCTGATTTGACCATTTCGTGAATTTATTAAGGAACGGTTAAGCTCAGACACATCTTTGCTATCATTTTCAGCAAACAAATAATAGTTTTTACCGTGTTTTTGAAGCTGAGTCTCCTCCTCTCGGCTCTGTGAGCACCTCAGTGTTTACGTTTCTGTCACGCCTGGTGTCAGGTTTCACAGCCGCATAGACCAGACGTCTTTTTTTTTTTTTGTCACTCCCCGAGACGCATAGAGAAAATAAAATTAAATTACAATACTACAGAAAAGGACAAAAAAAGTAACGCACAGTAATTTGGGTAAATAACTTTAATCTGATTACTGGATTTTAAAATAGCAACTCGTTAGATTACTAGTTACTGAAAATAGTGGTCTGACCAGAGTAATGCGTTACTTTGTAACGTGCTATAATAATAATAATAATAATGAATTCAATTTATAACGCACTTTTCATTAATGAAAATCTCAAAGTGTTACTGACATCACTGGTAGTAAACAGTTTGGTTGTGTGTTCAGGTGGTTGTAGGTGTAGTAAACAGTTTGGTTGTGTGTTCAGGTGGTTGTAGGTCTAGTAAACAGTTTGGTTGTGTGTTCAGGTGGTCGTAGGTGTAGTAAACAGTTTGGTTGTGTGTTCAGGTGGTTGTAGGTGTAGTAAACAGTGTGGTTGTGTGTTCAGGTGGTTGTAGGTGTAGTAAACAGTTTGGTTGTGTGTTCAGGTGGTCGTAGGTGTAGTAAACAGTGTGGTTGTGTGTTCAGGTGGTTGTAGGTGTAGTAAACAGTGTGGTTGTGTGTTCAGGTGGTTGTAGGTGTAGTAAACAGTTTGGTTGTGTGTTCAGGTGGTTGTAGGTGTAGTAAACAGTGTGGTTGTGTGTTCAGGTGGTTGTAGGTGTAGTAAACAGTGTGGTTGTGTGTTCAGGTGGTTGTAGGTGTAGTAAACAGTGTGGTTGTGTGTTCAGGTGGTTGTAGGTGTAGTAAACAGTGTGGTTGTGTGTTCAGGTGGTCGTAGGTGTAGTAAACAGTTTGGTTGTGTGTTCAGGTGGTTGTAGGTGTAGTAAACAGTGTGGTTGTGTGTTCAGGTGGTCGTAGGTGTAGTAAACAGTTTGGTTGTGTGTTCAGGTGGTCGTAGGTGTAGTAAACAGTTTGGTTGTGTGTTCAGGTGGTTGTAGGTGTAGTAAACAGTTTGGTTGTGTGTTCAGGTGGTTGTAGGTGTAGTAAACAGTTTGGTTGTGTGTTCAGGTGGTTGTAGGTGTAGTAAACAGTTTGGTTGTGTGTTCAGGTGGTTGTAGGTGTAGTAAACAGTTTGGTTGTGTGTTCAGGTGGTTGTAGGTGTAGTAAACAGTTGGTTGTGTGTTCAGGTGGTTGTAGGTGTAGTAAACAGTTTGGTTGTGTGTTCAGGTGGTCGTAGGTGTAGTAAACAGTTTGGTTGTGTGTTCAGGTGGTCGTAGGTGTAGTAAACAGTTTGGTTGTGTGTTCATGTTGTCGTAGGTGTAGTAAACAGATTGGTTGTGTGTTCAGGTGGTTGTAGGTGTAGTAAACAGTTTGGTTGTGTGTTCATGTTGTCGTAGGTGTAGTAAACAGTTTGGTTGTGTGTTCAGGTGGTCGTAGGTGTAGTAAACAGTTTGGTTGTGTGTTCAGGTGGTCGTAGGTGTAGTAAGTGAAAAGTGTCGCATTGACACCGAACTGCTGCCCTCGCTGTTTCTGCGGTGCACCACCGATCCGCTCCGGAGAGACAAGTACCCTGCTGTCACCCACCTGAAGTTTCTGACCCGTGAAAACTCTGAGCAGGTGAGTGGTACCGTTGGCACAGTTGGTGTGAAGAAGAGGTGGGTTCTGATTGGCCAGCTGCGTTTCAGGTGCTCCTGTGTGCGTCCAATCAGAGCGGCAGCATCGTGGAGTGCTGGTCTCTGAGGAAGGAGGGACTTCCTGTCAACAACATCTTCCAACATCGCTCACCTGTCGGTAAGAAATACAGCTGGTCTGGTTCAGCCGGTCTCTGACCCACCGTGACCTTTGACCTTCTGTGTGCAGTCGGCGAGAAGCAGCCGACCATCCTGAAGTGGAGGATCCTGACGACGACCATCGATTTGGAGCGAGTTTCCGCGCTCGCTCTGCCCAAACTGCCCATCTCCATCTCCAACACGGACCTGAAGGTGGCATCAGACACCAAGTTCTGTCCCGGTCTCGGTAAGCAGAACCCAAATCACGTCAGTAGATGTTTGTAACGTCTCAGAACGTAGTTCCTGTGTAACGCGGTGCTGATCGTCCACTGAGCCTAAAATAACTGTGGAACCTAAACATAATGCGGTCCAGTAGGGGTGGGTGATATGGCTCAAAAATTATATTGTGATATTTCAGAGCATTATCACGATAACGATAAATTTCATGATATAACAACAAAAAACAAACAGAAATCAAATGTATTTATTTGACAAAATTATGACCCACCATGTTTTCAAATTGCATCGCCATTAATATTTAGTAGTGAATTAAATAATAAAACAGGAGCGTTTATTGATATTGTAGAGAAATAACGCTAAATGTGTTATTTCATGATTTTAAGCAGATTTTAGCAGCAGCTCCGGCAAAATCTGCCCCTCTCCATATATGGGCATTGACGTCACTGAATAATAATAATAATAATAATGAATTCCATTTATAATGCACTTTTCATTAATAAAAATCTCAAAGTGCTACAAAGTGTAACAAAGCAAAGATCAAAATAAAACAAGTGATAAAATCAAATAAAATCAATAATAATATCGACTAAGATCAAAGATAAAATCATGTGGATGCAGATTAGGCTTGCTTAAAAAATAAATAAAATAAAACAAGTGATAAAATCAAGTAAAATCAATAATGATATCAGCTAAGATCAAAGATAAAATCATGTGGAGGCAGAATAGGCTTGCTTAAAAAGAAAGGTCTTTATGCTGCTTTTAAAGTCAACCAGTGACTGTGGAGCTCTCAGGTCGTCAGGGAGGGAGTTCCACAGGCGGGGGGCAGCCACACAGAATGCTCGGTCTCCCATGGTCCTCAATTTGGTCCGAGGAATATGAAGTAAATTACTGTTCTGTGATCGTAGAGACCGGGTGGATGAATATGGTGCAAGAATGTCCTTTAGATAGTCAGGTGAAGTTCCATGTAAGCATTGATGTGTAATGAGAGCAGTTTTGTACTGAATTCTGTAGGTGACAGGAAGCCAATGGAGGTTATGGAGAATGGGTGTAATATGTGAAGTATCCGCCTTGAATGCAGGCGGAGTTCTAACAGGCATGCATGAACGTACTTCCTTATTTCTGACCAGAGTTTTTGCGGGTAAGACTTTTGCTCAATTTTATTTTTGACATCAGAACAGAATGAATAATAGAGCAGGCTTTTTAATGTACCATAGTTTGGTAATATTCACACCACTTTTTCATGAAAATCTTTAAGGGGATTTAAACTGGTAGAGCGTACGCGTGTCTGCTGTTTGTAACTGCACGGGTGACGGTGTGTCCGCGCGGCAGCTGCAACGGGTGAAGTGAGGTCCCCTCTGTGTGTCAGTGGCTGCCCGCACGCGGGTGACGTGAGGTCCCCTCTGTGTGTCGGTGACGTGAGGTCCCCTCTGTGTGTCGGTGACGTGAGGTCCCCTCTGTGTGTCAGTGGCTGCCCGCGCGCGGGTGACGGTGTGTCCGCGGCGGGCGGGTTAGCGGCTTATTAAAAAGTTCTAAAAAAAAAAAAAAACAGGGAGCACTGGTCCTGGACCCACAGCCCACCAGGAAATATTTAGAACTTCGTGCAGCCACGTAGGACACGAGTTTAACTGCAGTTTTAACTCTCACTCTCATAAGCCTCCATCACGAACTCACTCGTGCCTTCTGAGTGGAGCCTGTATTCACGTCACTCCAGACTTCGGCTATCTTCGGCGGGGTTTCCGGATGTTTCCGGGACTCCATTGTTTTTTTGTGTGTTTTTTTTACACTCGCCTGGCCGGCCCAAATGCAAAAATGAAAATAGACATCATATTCTACTACAGTAATTGTCCAATATGGTGAATTGTTACTGTCACGGTGGGTGTTGTCCTTTAATATGTTGCTTTGCAGTACAGTATTATGGTAATAATATGGTAAAAGTAATGGTAGTTACTTGGTAAATGGTAAAAGTATTATATACTTTTAGTAGTCCCGAAAACCTTTTATAAAACCAGAGGAGACCGAGCATTTTCAGCTCTGGCTCCTAAACTGTGGAACGAGCTGCCACTGAAGGTCAGGCAGGCCTCATCAATCTCTGTTTTTAAAACTCGTTTAAAAACACATATGTTTTCATTGGCTTTTAAACCAGAGTGAGTTCACATCTCTGTTTTTTTTTTTTTTGAACTTATAATTTTTATTATTTTTACAGAGCAATTACACAGTGATACGTCAGTTGTACATAACATAAATATTGACAATATAAAGTTTTCCATGAGTTAAGCATCATAACTGGATATCTTTTGACCTCAGCATCAGGTCCGTAGCCTCAATGTCCCACCACCCCAGAATAAGGAAAGTCTTTGGGTGGAATAGTTAAATACCGTACACCGAAGACAAACTTAAACTTATTTACATCAACAAATCTTCTGCAGGCCTCCAGCGCAGGTCAAAAATAGGTTTTTGAAGTCTTAATGAGTAGGTTATCTTTTCCATATTATACAGTTCCCGTACTTTTTGAACCCATGTGTCATAGGAAGGTGGTTCCAATTGCTTCCATCTAATTGTAATACATTTCAGGGCTGCAGTAAAAAGGACATTTAACAAATATACTTTGGCCCGTCCTTGCAGCCCAGCTGGTATAACACCAAGTAGTGCAACTGTAACATCCCTTGGTATAACTTCAGGAAAAATATGGTTTATAGCCCTGTAGACTTCATCCCAGAAGCTTTGTAATTTGGGACATGCCCAAAAAATGTGAGTATGGTTGGGAACCTCCGGGCCACAGTTTCTCCAACACAGGCTTGGTATTCTAGAGTCCATTTTTGCAACAACATCCGGTGTCCTGAAATATCTACTAATAATTTTCCATTTATATTCCCGCCATGTATTTGAGTTTGTAACTCGATGTGCTTCAGTCCAGACTTCCTCCCATGTTTCATCTGAAATTATTTTGGCCGTCTCAGCCTCCCATCTCTGTTTCGTCCAAGTGGGTTTGTTAAGATTCATTGATAAGAACGCCCCATATATCTTTGTTATAACTTTTTTATCCCCTCCCTCACTCTTGAAATAGATTAGGAGGTTTTCTATTGGCGTGGGGTTTAGTACTTTTTCCCAGTCCTTATGTGCAAACAAAAAGGAGCGCAACTGTAAATATCTAAAGAAGTCACCTTTCTGGAGATGAAAATTCCTACTTAAATCTTCAAATGACATAAGGTTGTTCTTGTCGATCAGCTGGTGAAGAAATATAAGCCCTTGTTCAGCCCATTTAGAGAAACTTTTGTCTAGGAAATTTGGTGTGAAGGATTTAATATGTCCAATGCTTGATAATATTGATAAGCCCCTCGGTAGCTTAAAAGAAGTTCGTACTTTGTTCCAAATGTTGAGTGTGGTTTTAGTCCATGATGAGAGTTCATTTACTGGTGTATCTAAAAATGGTAACACCTTTAATGATACTGAGCATTTTTCTTGCTCAATGCTCAGCCATCTTGTTTGAGAATCTTGTTGGATCCATGAGATTAAAGGCTTTAACTGAGCTGCCCAAAAATAGTATTTTAAAACCGGAAGATTAAGACCTCCTTCCGTCTTTTTTCTTTGTAGTGTTTTGTATTTTATGCGAGGGCGCTTGCCTTGCCATATAAATTTTGAAATAATTTTGTCCAATTCAGCAAACGTGGATTTTGGTATTCCAACTGGTAACATCTGGAACAAATACAATAGTCTGGGTAACAGATTCATGCGAATGGTTTCAATGCGACCGAGGAGGGACAAGGGCAATGCTGTCCACCGCTCTAGGTCTTTTTTAATTATATCCAATGTTTTGCTGTAGTTAACATGATATAAGTCGATTAATGAGAGAGGAATGTTGATGCCCAGGTATTTAATGCCCTCCCTGGGCCACCTAAAGCCACTTTGTTGTTTAACCCCCAGCGGAATATTACAGTTGACATCTATTGCCTCAGTCTTATCAACATTTACTTTATAGCCAGAAAAGTGACCATAGACAGATATAATTTCACTAAGATGTGGTATTGATAATGCAGGGTCTGATAGATACAGAAGTACATCATCTGCATAAAGCGATATTTTATGTTCCTCTGTTCCAATCCAAATTCCTTTAATTTCATCCTTGTCTCTGATAATCTGGGCTAACGGCTCAATGCTAATTGCAAACAGGAGGGGGGAAAGGGGACACCCTTGTCTGCATCCGCGCTCCAGCTTGAAACTAGCCGATCTAAAACCATTTACTCTTACAGTCGCTTGTGGAGATGAATATAACGTATATATCCAATCTATAAACTTGGGCCCAAATTTAAACCTCTTTAGCGTTTCAATAAGATATTTCCATGACACGCGGTCAAAAGCCTTTTGAGCATCCACAGATATTACAGACGTCATAACTTTATTTTCTTTTTGGTACGAAATAATATTTAATAACCGACGCAGATTATTTCCATAATGCCTCCCTGCAATAAACCCGGTTTGATCTGGATGTATAATTTGATTTATTATAACCTTTAGTCGTCTCGCCAAAATAGCAGTTAGAATGCGTACGTCCCCGTTGAGCATTGATAATGGTCTATATGATCCACATTCAGTGGGATCCTTACCTTCTTTGTGTAACACAACTATTGTAGCCTCAGACCAAGATGGCGCCATTGTTTTAGTTTCTAGAGAGAAGCGATATGCTTCCAGTAGGAGTGGAGTAACAATATCTGTGAAACGTTTATAGAATTCATTTAGAAATCCATCAGGGCCGGGGCTCTTATTATTTTTAAGGGATGAGATAACATTTCTAATTTCTTCTTCTTGAATTGGCTTATCTAATTGTTTAGCAACAGAATCGGGTAATTCAGAAACATTTATATTTTGTAAATAGTCTGCTATTTTAGACTCATCACGGCAAGTGTCTGTGTCTCGGTATAAAACTTTGTAAAATTCTGCGAATGTTTCCGCAATATCTTTTGGTTTTTGGATGAATTTATTGCCCGATTTTAGCTTTTGAACTACATTTGAGGACTGTTGTTTTTTAAGTCTGAAGGCCAAAAGTCTACTCGCTCTATTTCCATTTTCATAATATTGCTGCTTGGCAAAACGAAGGTTACCCTCTATCTTTTCTGATAGCAAATCTTGGAGCTCTCTGCGTGTTTTATTCAAATCATTCAAAACCGTGGCTGTTCTAGTCTTTTTATGTTCAATGTCCAGGTCACGAATTCTGTCTTCTAAAGATTTCTGTTTGGCTATTTTTTGTCTTTTTTTTGCTGTCGTATAAGATATAATGCTGCCTCTTAAATATGCCTTTGCACAGTCCCACAAAATGATAGGAGATGTCTCCGGGGTATTGTTTAAGTCTAAATAATTTTTTAGGTCTGATTTAACAAACGCAATAAATTTCTTGTCATTAAGAAGAGAGGCATTGAGTCTCCATTGTTTAGACGGTGGGGCCCCTCCTATATTCCACTTAAGAGTTATTGGTGCGTGATCAGAAATTGTAATGGGCAGTATTGTGATATCCTCAATTCTGTATAATTCGGCTTTAGCAGTAAAAAAGTAGTCTATTCGTGAGTAAGATGCATGTCGGTTCGAGTAGAATGTAAAATTTCTTTCCTTTGGGAATTTAGATCGCCATACATCCACCAATCCAGCTTCTACAGACATATTTTTAAGCATTTTACCCATCTTTGTAACGGGGGTCTGAGATGCTGATTGCCTGTCAAGATTTGACATTACACAGTTGAAATCTCCTCCCATAACCAGTAGGCCGGAGCTGTATTCTGCAATCATATTGAAAACTGATTTAATAAACCCTGGAGCATCTTCATTAGGAGCATATACATTTACAAAAGAAACAGCTGTTCCATCAATTATCCCATTTACCAATATAATTCTACCCTCCCTATCCTTATGTACTGAGGTTTCAGTAAAGTTAACTTGCCTGTGTATTAATATAGCAACACCCCTTTTCCTACCAGAACCATGTGATGAGTAATAAACTTTATCAGCCCAAGATCTATTTAATTTTATATGTTCCATATCTGATAGGTGTGTTTCTTGTAGCAGTGCTACATCACTTTTTAATTGTCTGAGTTGCTGTAAAACTTTTTTCCTTTTGATCGGGCTATGCAGACCCTTCACGTTATAACTAGTTACAGTTAGTGTACTCATAATTGATTTATTATATTAGAGGCAGAGACGGCCATTTGACGGATAATACCAAACGTTTGGGCAAAATGGATGTTGTTCACCAAGCTTAACCATTAAAACAAGCATATTAAGGCTTTGTTGTACAATATTTGCAAAACTAAGATTCAAATGCTCTGATTTTTTAGCTTTAGTAAAATCCCTGGGGAACAGAGGGATCAAAACACAGCAAACACAACAAAAACAAACAAACAAACAAAAGTACATTGCAAAAATAATGCAAAGTAGTGGGTTTAAGTCCCTAGCCACTATAAAAGCAGCAACAAACACAGCCAATAGTAAATTGGGTGTGTAAAATGACAACACAGAGGTGGAACTCAGGCTCCTGCAGGAGAACATGTGTACTTTAACACATAGAAAAAAATAATAAAAAACCTAATTATGATCAATTATGACTTAGTAACTTGACCAGGTTAGAAATGTTTGTGTAACATACCTTTCAGACATACCAGTCTAAAGAAATGTCACCATCCATAGTCCCATTTAGCAATGAAACAGTGCAGCTACCTTAGATCAGGGTTGAGATCCAACGGACCTCGTTGTGCCATGTTGACACTCACGACTCGTTTACGTTTCAGTTCCAGTTGCTGCAGCGGGGATGGTCTTCCGTATGTAATCCATGGCCTTCTCAGGATCCTTAAACTCTTTACTGACCTCTTTGTAGGTGATTTTAAGTCTTGCTGGGTAGAGTAAACCAAAACGCACGTCGTTCCGTCCACGCAGAACTTTCCGTACCTCAGAGAATGCTGCACGCGCCTTGGCCACACTGGTGGTGTAATCCGGGAAGATTGAAATTCTTTTACCCTTGTAGGTCAGCGGGGCTTTGTCCCTGGCTCTCCTCAATATGTCAGCGGCGTCTCCATCATAATGCAGCTTGGCAATAATCACACGTGGTCTTGCTCCATCTCCCGGCTTCGTCAGAGCAGCTGTGCGGTGTGAGCGGTCGACTTTTACCTCTCGGTCCATCTGGAGCACTTCTTTGATCATTTTTGAGACCTCTTTAGGGTTGGTGGAGTTTGGCTGCTCCTCGACGCCGACTATACGAATATTTCCGCGCCTCATCCTCCCTTCCATGTCCTCGCACTTGTCTCGTATCTTAACAAGCTCGCTCTGAAGCTCGGTGACGGAATTCTGTAAAGTGTTTACTTCATCAGACCATGTGGACAGTCCCCCTTTCACATCTTCGACATTTGTTTCGATGGCGGCGATTTCTGCACGAATAGCGGTAGCGCTGCTAGCTAGTTCGGCCCTCACAGCCTGAATGTCTGCTCTAAGAGTAGTGAACTCTTCAGCTAACGCACTTCTCATTTCCTCCCTTATAATTTTGGAGATTTCCCCTCGTAGAGAGGAAATAATATCAGCTTTTAGCTCCTCGCTCATACCAGCACTCTTGGGTTGCGAGTCTTCGTCCTCTGGAGTGCGCTGCCTCGAGGTTCTGGTGTTAGCCGTTAGCTTTGCTGCGCTACCCTCGTACTTGAATTTACGGAGTTTATCAGCCATTTGTCGAGTGAGGTCCACTGGATCCGAGTCCGTTAAGGTCCTGAGTCCCTGTTAATCCGATTTAAGTCACTGTTAGTGAAAAGTTGCGGTTTTAAAGACGAAAATGTCGAAGATCCTGCAGGAGCTCTGAAGTATCCGTCCTTACTCCATCACGGCTCACTAGCGCCCCCTGTATGTCCTATTCTGATACGGGTCATTATTGTTTCTAGTTTTTTATTTCTTCCTGCTTTCTTTGTACACCCTACCTTTTTCTGAATGTTATACAAATGTCGTCCTGTATCATTTATGTCCCAATTTTCCTGCCATACTTTCCCAACATATCTATTTATTATCATTTTACACTCAGCTTTACTTAATGGAATTTTATAGTTTATATTTTTAGATTTTACTGCCTGTTTTGCAAGAATGTCTGCACCTTCATTGCCTTCCACTCCCACATGTGCTGGTACCCCAACAAAATCTACTGATATTTCCCTCAAGTGAAGTTTATGGTAAACCCTGTCAATTATGTCTTGTCTTTCTGATTTACTTGATTTGATGCTTAATAAAGCTGCCACATTGTCCGATGCAATTACATAGTTTTGACCATTATACCCTGATGCATGCTCAATAATCCAGGTAGAAAAATCTAAAAAAGCTAAGTCTGGTCCTCTGGACAATTAAAAAAACAAAACAAAACAAAACAAAGCAACAAAAAAACTGTAGAAATGTTTTGTCTTTCGTCCGAAAGACTTCCTCAGTCTGAGAAACTGTATTCAGCTCAAGAAAGTTCATTCTCAATAGTCCAGGTATCAAATCCGCTCATTCGCAATCAGTTCATCTGGACAGTTTCTTTTTAGTGGAAACGTTTCACCCTCACTCCAGAGGGCTTTGTCAGTCAGAGTAGTCCCAAGCACACTGAAGTTACCCCACCAAGTGTATTCAGCTCAGTCTTATGAATAGCACCCTCTCACAGTGTTACACAACCAGTTTGCTGATGACAGCCGAAACCAGCTGCTCACATGATCAAGGAGGACCATCAGCCTAACGATGGATTGTTAGCACCCTGATGGTTGTTTGCTATTCACAGAGGGCTGAGTGATACTAGCAATAACAGCATTGTAAGAGGGGGACAGTTGAACCCGGAGGCCTCCACCTCTGTTTAATGATGGACGGTTTCTTTTCACAAAGATGGCCTCCTTTACTCCTCTCTCAAACCATCGTTCCTCTCTATCAAGGATGTGAACATCTTCATCCCTGAAAGAGTGACCGCTGGCCTGGAGATGAGTGTAGACCGCAGAGTCCTGACCTGATGATGTTGATCTTCTGTGCTGGGCCATCCTTTTGGCCAGTGGCTGTTTAGTTTCCCCGATATAAGACTGATCACAGCCCTCCTGACACTGAACAGCATACACAATATTACTCTGTTTGTGCCGGGGGACTGGATCTTTGGGATGAACCAGTCTTTGCCGTAATGTATTTTGGGGTTTAAAAGCCACTGGGACGTTGTGTTTAGAAAATAAACGTCTCAATGTCTCTGAAACTCCCGCAACATACGGAATGACCACTGGTCTGGGTCTGGGTTCCTTCTTTTCACCTGATGGCTGGCTGGAGTCCTGTTTGGGTTTCTTCTCTGCTTTCAGGAAGGCCCAGTTAGGATATCCACATTTCTCTAGAGCCTGTTTTGTGTGTGATTTCTCCTTCTGTCTGGCTGCTGAGTTAGTGGGGACGCTGTCTGCTCT
>JBBPBX010092093.1:0-11369 GCA_038048925.1 Garcialebias charrua
CTTCTTTCCATCTGCCAGTTCCATGTAGTGTCTGCTTGGATTGAAAGTCTTGTCGATTCTCGTGAACAGTTCTTCATCAGTAATGATGTGTGATGTTGCTCCACAGTCCACCATTATTCCATTTTGCTTGATGTTGAGGGGCAGATGATTCCAGCTGGCTTTGGACACCATGGTCCAGTCCCCCTCGTGGTTGTCCTGCACGTCTGACGTCTGCTTGGCCTCATCTTTCCGTCTCGGTCCTCTTCTGCATGTCTGGTCACTGTGGGTTGTGTCTTTGGATACCATGGCCCAGTCCCCCTCGTGGTTGTCCTGCATGTCTGACGTCTGCTTGGCCTCATCCTTCCGTCTCGGTCCTCTTCTGCATGTTTGGTCACTGTGGGTCGTGCTTCTGTGGTAGCTGCACCATTTTGGCTCGGCTTTTTGGCGGCAGTCCCTGGCCATGTGCCCGCGCAGGCCGCAGTTGTAACAGTTTAAAGGCGCGGCCTTTTGGCGACAGTCTTTGGCCACGTGCTCGCGCAGGCCGCAGTTGTAACAGCTTAAAGTTGTCATGTCCACTTTCATTACATTATCTGCCTTTAGGTTGCTTTCAAACTTTTCTGTCTCTTCATAGCTTCGGAGTCTGCTCTTGAATTGGGTGAACGTCAATTCTTCACTGCTCTGTGTCGTGTGAATAGCAAAAGGCTTGTATGATTCTGGCAATCCCTTCAGAATCATTGCTATTATTAGTCCGTCGCTAATAACCTCTTTTGCATTTCTCAGAGACGTTATTGCTTTTTCAGCACGTAAAACATAGTCTGTCACTGTTTCGCCGGGTTCTTTTAATAAGGACGTGAGCTCCGTGTAAAGGGCGATAATCCTGGGCTTACCCTGGCTGGCGTAATGGCCGCGTAGTATCTGCAGAGCTTTCTTCCCGTCGTCTGCGGCATCTCGCATGACCAACGACAGACTCTTATCATCGAGGGTCTGTATTAGTTCTGCGTAACATTCCGCGTTTTTCTCTTCATCTGGGTCTGCAGATAAGATGGTGTCTTTCAGGCCTAGCGTTCTTAGATAAGCCAGGAACTTTACCTCCCAAAGTTCGTAGTTGTTTTCGTCTCCGTTGAAAACGAGTCTGTCCCACCGTCCTCCCGTGCGGCGTCTGGGCCCATAACCTGTTGCGTTTTCATGTTCACCGGCGTTGTTTTCTCGTTCAGCACTCATGTTAAGAACCACACTTCTTTCCGTCAGATAGCTGTAGCTTCTTTATTACGAGTGGCACACGTGTAATCACTTCTTCTACAGCAGATCTAGAACAGCGCTACCTACACACAAGAAACTCACTGCCCCTAGTGGACAACAACGATATAACATGCACACATAATAACAACAATAACATAAGATGAGAACATATTCCAACATTTACACATTTAAATACAGCGCGACATTGTGCGGCAGGATAGTACGTGGGAGAGTACGTCATTATTCAAATCAGTTTGAAGCCGCGCAGCCCCGAGACCTTTCACAAGTCGACAGATGCGGGTTTAACACTACCTCTGATCACGGGTCAGGCACGGATCAGAGGCGAGTCAACTTTACTCGCCAAGGCGCGTTTGTATGTTTTCTGAATGCTCGTTGGAGGTCTGAACCTCTCTCTCTCTCTCTCTCTCTCTATATAGAGTGGAGGCTTTATCGAGTTGACTGCAAACTTCAGCATTTTTTAAAATAAACTCCAATGTTTTAAAGAGAGGTACATAAATAAAAGTGTCATTTACAGGAACTTGCTCATATACTCCAGATATTTTGTTTCTTTTTGAATCATACCTCACTCCCAAATGAATTTCAACTGGCTCGACAACACCCCATTTTTCAGTAAAATACTTGGTCCATTTAGAGTTTGTGTTTAATTCACTAAAGGGATTAAAGACATTGCTGAAGACCTCTTCCACTGCATTTCTACAGGGATTATTGGCTGGCACAACACTCATCACTTGGTCTTTAAGTTTCCTATGGAGTTCATTGACATAGTCCTCCATGCTTTTACAACAGACAACACAACATTGTTGGAAACACCACGGCCCTGTAACATTGCGACAACTGAAGCACATGTCTTTTGCCTGCTCGCTGGACATAAAAGATGTTGAAGGTACCTCTTCAGCCAAGTGAGGCACACCTTCCTGAGACATACCGGTACCTGTATGTTCAATAGCTAATGACTGATGTGGATTTGGAAAATCTGGACTTGTTCTTGTGTTAGCAATACTGTGACAACTATTTAGATGCTTTCTAAAACCTTTGAAACTTCTGAACTCTAATGAACACACTTCTTGGGCACAAGTTAGAACAATTTTTTTGCCTGGGTAGAGCCCATGAAAAATATTTAAGATGCTGGATTAATCCACTGGGTGCATTGTGCAATGATCTACAAATGTGACACCGATACATTTGTCAAATTCTTTTCTTTTAGCTTGCGAGATACACCAGATATAAACTTTACCCTTAGCTCCTGTTCATGAACTTTGCTCTCAACTCCTTCACTTTTGAATTTTCTTTTGTGCTGTCCACATCAATACCATGGATAGTGGTCTGCAGGAAAGTGTACATGTTTGTTAGAGCACTATCATAACTTATGCTGAAAAGAAAGTGAAGTTTAAAGAGTTCATCAATTGCTGCCAAGGATGTGGTCCATTGGCAGGGGATGAGCTTCTTATCCACCACAATGTAGTATGCGCTGACCGACTGCTTGTTGGTTCCAGATGCAAGGAGGTATGGCTGGCACTGTCTCTCCTGGTGCAGAAGGTGCTCATCATGACTCTTACATGACTGTAGCAAGAAACCAAATAATGCAAATTATAATTTTGTTCCACAGTCTGCTACAAAATGATATTCAGTCACACAGCATTTACCTTGTGAAACACAACAATATGGTCCATAGCCTGAGCAACACTGATCTTCAGCATTTTTTTCTTTGCAGGCTGAGGTGGCAGAATATGTAGCAGCAGCAGAAATGATGCCATGTCACTATCCCACTCTGACAGAATTGACAAAAGAAAACAAAATGAATCACAGGCTGTCTTCCACATTCTCTTCTTCTCCTAAAGGAATGATGGCCAGATGATTGAAATGCTGTTCAGCCAATACCTAGTTGGTAGTCCAATGGCTCCTCTACATCCTGGTTCCTGGCAGACCTGAGCAAATTTAGAAGTAACTGTCAGGCCCTCAGCTTCTTGTAACACCTTTCCTTTGAAGGATGTATGCCACTTCTCCAGCAGTTTAGTCGACTTCTCTGGTCCAAAGAGCAGTGTAAAATCTTGCAGTATCTGCAACATCAGAGACATTGCATAGCTATTTGTAACAATTTCCACAAGCACTGCATGGCCAAAAAAACAACAACAAAAACCAAAGGGTTTCATAAGAGGATACCAATACATACCAGCACTTTTGTGTCAAGAAACCTTGGAAACAGCTAAAGTATGTTGTGCGATTCATGTGGATCATGAACAAAACTCAAAGGTTTTCTTCATCTTCTGCAAGATGATTTCTTGATCATTGGTGTGGTTCATTAAGGATATGGCTGCTTTACAAATCTCCTCATCCAACTGAGGATTGGCCTGAGACAGTTCCCTCTTTTGTGTTGGACCACCTCCTCCAGGTGTCTGTAATTTTGGGTCCTTGCACACAAATTTTGTCTTTCTCTGGATTGTCTTTAGCCGCCAGGCAAGAAATCCAGAGCCGCTTTGGCTGTCATAGTAATGTTCCTGAGCACAGAACAGAATTCATGCCATTAGAAAATTAAAAATCCACTTCAAAACCATAATAATAATAATTAATTCAATTTATAACGCACTTTTCATTACTGAAAATCTCAAAGTGCTACACATATATTGAATGCTACACACATTCATAAACCGGTGGTGGCAGACTACCATGCAAGGTGCTTTCCAGTCCTACCGGGAGCAACTCCGGGTTAAGTGTCTTGCCCAAGGACACAACGACACATGGTGCTGGTCCCGGGAGTCGAACCGCCAACTTTCCGATCGGGAGACGACTGCCATTACCACTACACCACGGCCGCCCCCTAACCAGTTTGTGTTTACATTTTGAGGCATTTATCATCAGGCTTGTAATCAAAATGCACATACCAAACAAGACCATACTGAGTCAAGATACGCTATCAGAACTTACATATCCTTTTCTGCAAAGGTGGGCGCCAGACCGCTGGGGAGCGCTTAAACGCTAATCCGTATGGCGCGGGATGAGGGCCAAAATTAAGACTATTGCGCAACCGGCGGTAACAACATCCTTGTAGCAGGAGGCTATTGATCTGATTAATGATAGGTCGGCACCACTGACTGAGTAGCTGACTCCGGCAACTGAGAGGCCGGCGCTGGCAAATGAGAAGGAGACTATTCATTTGTGTTAGCATCGGAGAGGCTAGTGACTAGCATGCCTAGGCTAGTAACCCACTGGATTGACTACTCTCTCTGCTGTCTATTGGCATGGATAGGCTGGCGTTAGCATTGGAGAGGCTAGCGACTAGCATGCCTAGGCTAGTAACCCACTGGATTGACTACTCTCTCTGCTGTCTATTGGCATGGATAGGCTGGCGTTAGCATTGGAGAGGCTAGCGACTAGCATGCCTAGGCTAGTAACCCACTGGATTGACTACTCTCTCTGCTGTCTATTGGATAGGCTGGCGTTAGCATTGGAGAGGCTAGCGACTAGCATGGCTAAGCAGCTCAAGGAAAAGCAGCTCAAGGAAACTTTCTCAACACAAATGGTTGTAGACATAAAGCATAAATATTAAAAACATATTCTGTGGAGCAAAGTTTTACATACCACCTGAATTAACAGCTTGTCTGGCCGACAGTCGAACTATGAGAGAAGCCCCAACTATCAAATTTGTTCTTTTTACAGTCTCTGGTAATAAACTAGGCTTCTCCATATTAAAGACCGTGTAAAGTGAATTTCAACATTTTCTTCAATAAACATTATAAATGTCATAATTGTAATCTTGTAAATGAGTAAAAAGTCTCAAAATTGTAGCTCAATTAATTTTGGAGTTATAGAGCAAACTGTGTATAAACATATTTCTATTTCAGGATTTTTTAGGCGTGTTTTAAATGTGACCGCGTTTCGTCACGCGGTCCTCATTAGTATAGCCCCACCCCCTGCAGCTCCAGCCGTATAAATTCGCCTCGGTGGAGCCGTTCACTCGCGAATCGCAGATAGCATCAGATAGCAATAGCATAGATATTTTGTTCATTGTTAGCTAGCTAATCAATTATGTCTCGTTCGTGCATCTTCCCTGGATGTCGCAATGGTCAGGACACCCGTACAAATCATAACATCTTTTTATACCGCGTGGTTTTATACTGAGTATCTGTAATGCCTCGTTAGGTCAATGGATAAAGCGCTTGCCTTTCGTCCCAAAGCCCACGGGTTCAAATCCCGCATGGTGCAACTCTTTTTTTTTTTTTTTTATTCATTCCAGATTAAAAACACACAAGAAAACTATTTACAAAAACAGCGTAACTCTTGGAAAAAGTAGCTGCTGTTACAGACAGAACTCGGATAAAAACAGAGCAGGTTTACTGGATCTCTGCTGCCTGCCTCTCCACAGAGAGTCAGCTCAGGGCAGGGGCCACGAGCGCAGCTGCGCTGAAACCACGCCCACGCACTGACACGCCCCCAGCGTTCCAGGGCAAGGCAAAATCATGTTTTTTCATGATTTTTGAGACTTAATTTTATAATGTAAACAATGTTTTTAATCAGTCAGATTTAAATGGGTGATTAATAACACATATTTATGCCATGTGACAAACTAAAAACACACATTTAATTTCACTTTACACGGTCTTTAAGTTATAATTAATGACATTTTTTTTTTTTCTCTTTGTGATCAATATTTTTAATTGCAAAACATGATCGTTTAGTACCTTTTGCTGAAGGTTAATTCTCTTCAACTTATAGATAAATACAGTATGGTTCAATTTGTACTAAGGACATCAAAACAACATTTAATGTCATGTTAATTAAAATTCACTTATTTTATCCAAACACCTCAGACCAAAGAGTTATTAACCACCAAGTTTGAGTCAAAAGGCATATAGACATTGTTTCTAAAATGCTATACATTCATTTATTCATTCAACCTTTATTTATACAGGCTATTTGGGCAGCACGGTGGCACAACTGGTAGAGCTGCTGCCTCTCAGCGAGAAGGTTGCCGGTTCAAATCCCGGTCCGGGGGCCTTTCTGGGTGGAGTTTGCATGTTCTCCCCGTGCATGCGTGGGTTTCCTCCGGGTACTCCGGTTTCCTCCCACAGACCAAAAAACATGCATGTTAGGCTGATTGGTGACTCTAAATTGACCCTAGGTGTGAGTGAGAGAGTGGATGGTTGTTTGGTGTGAGTGAGACAGGTCCCTCTTGTAAATGAGTCCCCGTGACTCAACGAGGCTAGCCTGTATAAATAAAGGTTGAATGAATGAATGAATCCTCGTTGAGCCACGGGGACTCATTTACAAGAGGGACCTGTTTCACTCACACCCAGGGTCAATTTTAGAGTTACCAATCAACCTAAACAACATATGAATCAACATATGACTGCAAAAAAATAAAAGATATTCAGTCAAAATATATTTAATAATAAAAATACATAATGAGCAGCAGTAACATCTTAACAAATAAAGTGCAAAGTGTGCATAAGATACTCAGCTGGAGCCAAACAATCACTTTCATTTAACACTTAGCAGCACAATTACATTTTGTGTACTGTAGGGTGATACAGCTGGATCTGTGCTAATTCACTTTTGTGTAGTATGACAGCCTGTCAGCTTATGCAGAAAAGGAGTGGGACTGGTCCTCAGACATGGCAAAATCTTCTCTAGTTTTGCCTAAAACAAAAAAAAATCAGGTCAAAGCAAAGAAAACTAACAGGACCATCTAAAACGCAACCAGTCTCAGTGCTGGTAATTTATTAACAGGACCATGTAACGTCCACAGCTGGTTAGGAGAACGGTTTCCAGCAGAGGACATAACTTTCATTTAATATTGTAACCTGGCTGTGCAAATGTAACGGCTAACAGCACAAACATTTAATATAAACTTGTTGTATTGTAAAATACAAGAACCAATGTTAAAATACCTAACATTGTAACAACACTCAAACTCAACTATGGTAGTCCAAACCCTGCACTTGCACAAACACCAAAAACCATGTGGCTTTTGAAGTCTTGATATGTTGTATGGATTGTGGGGAGATACAGCTGGTTTGTGCACGTGTTCGCTTTTGGGAATTTGGACAGCTCTCCACTATCCTCAGGATCATGCAGAAAGCACAGAGTTGGAGTGGGCTTTAGACCAAGTGGAGGAAAGGATTTCAAGCCTGTGGAGAAAAACAGGATCTTCTCCAACGAGGTGCCTGAATGTTCATCTAAAAAAATAAAGGACATAAAAAAATATTGAGGAACAGAAATGTAGTTTAAATTTAAGAATTCATATCAACTGTAGGTTGTCCTTGCCTCTGGTAAGGTGGCATTATAAATCTAACACATTTTAAAGTAAAGTTTAAAAAAGGTTTAAAACATGTTAGAGATCACTTTCCATGTTTGTTTTATAGCCATTTTCCATTCCAAAACAAAATCACTGGAACATTTAACCAGTTTGTGTTTTTACTACCTATTTTTCCCATACCCTCTGCTTCAAAGATGAAGTTTTCCCACAGACAGAGGATTAGGTTCTCAGTGGAACGCTTGTTGGAACCAGGGTGGTGTAGCACTGGTCTGAAGGCTTCTTTGATTTGTTCTGCTGTTGTTGGGTTGTTCTGATGACACATGACATCCAAGAAGTACTCCTTGTTTTCCAGCATTGCCGAATAAACTCCCAAGGTCTTAAGGCCATCTTTGAACCTTGTATGACAACATAAAATTAGTAACAGTGATAAATAAACTGTCAATTTTTTTGTAAACATTGATTTGTTTATTTGTGACCCATCACATCAAACCAAAGATTATGCTAAATTTGGTTAAAATGAGCTCAGCACAGTTTCGGATTCATGCTTTTTAAGCTACATTTTGATACCTCAATCACCCTGATATCATGAGTGGTTCCAGAGATACAACTTAATTTGTATTGTTAATCACAATAATACATCACTATTACTGCCTATTTCTCCACATACCACTTTGGGACTTAATCCTTAGTTCTATGTGATACTTAACATTTATTATTATTATAATTATTATAATTATTATAATTATTATTATAATTATTATTATTATTATTATTATTATTATTATTATTACTATTATTTTTATTTAGTTTTTTTTTATTATTATTATTATCCCAAAAAGTATGGGCCCAACCATCAGTATGAAACAATTTGCTTTGGGACTTTGCCCATGTGGTACATGGCAGATGTAATTTAATGGACGCTGATGCTTAGAGAAGGCCTTACTAACATGCAGGTTATAATAGGCTAAAAGAAATAAAATCTACAATCATTCAAAGATATTACCACATTTCAACAAGACATTTATTGAAATGAGCTCAGCACAGCGGTTTGCAGCCGAGTGTGATGCGGCCGGGATGAGGATCAGTTCCTCCAAATCCGAGGCCATGGTCTTGAGCCGGAAAAGGGTAGCATGCCCTCTCCGGGTCGGGGAGGAGGTCCTGCCCCAAGTGGAGGAGTTTAAGTATCTCGGGATCTTGTTCACGAATGAGGGAAAACTGGAGCGTGAGATCGATAGGCGGATAGGTGCAGCGTCCGCAGTGAAGCGGGCGCTGTACCGGTCTGTCGTGGTGAAGAGAGAGCTGAGTCAAAAGGCAAAGCTCTCAATTTACCGATCGATCTACGTTCCCACCCTCATCTATGGTCATGAGCTTTGGGTTATGACCGAAAGAACAAGATCTCGGATACAAGCGGCTGAAATGAGTTTTCTCCGCAGGGTGGCTGGACTCTCCCTTAGAGATAGGGTGAGAAGCTCAGTCATCCGGGAGGGACTCGGAGTAGAGCCGCTGCTTCTCCACATCGAGAGGAGCCAGTTGAGGTGGCTCGGGCATCTGGTTAGGATGCCTCCTGGACGCCTCCCTGGTGAGGTGTTCCGGGCATGTCCCACCGGGAGGAGACCCAGAGGAAGACCCAGGACACGCTGGAGGGACTATGTTTCTCGGCTGGCCTGGGAACGCCTTGGGATTCCCCCGGAGGAGCTGCTCCAAGTGGCTGGGGAGAGGGAAGTCTGGGCCTCCCTACTTAGGCTGCTACCCCCGCGACCCGACCCCGGATAAGCGGAAGAAGATGGATGGATGGATGGATGGATTTATTGAAATGTTCCTCTACCAGTTTAAGAATATAAAACTGAGCTAGAAAATATCCATCCTTGTTCACAGGAATAGAATTTCTTTTGTTAGACAAGAGGCAAAATAAATAAATAAAAATGCACAATTTATCAAGTTTTCTTTTCTCATTATTTTTTGGAACTGATCACAGCTGCCACAATTGAGTCACTGAAAGCGATAAATCTATACAACTAAAAAGGGTCATAGAAAATAATTGGTATGTGATAGCCTGACCAAAAATACCAAAACTTGATACAATATTCCTCCATGTCATACCAGTTTATTGACAGCAAGAGGAGCAGTTATAACATTTACCTAAATTTATCAGTTTATGTATTGAAATAGCTTGTGTTGCTCTGCGTATACAGAGGTATAGAGATAGGTGAAAGCATGTGACCCATAAAGGAGAAGCAGAGTACATAATGGATGTAAGGATGTATGTACAGTATGTATTAAAATACAATCTGTAGAATTGTAAAAAATGTCAAGAATATCTGATTGTATTTAAAAATGTGGCAGTGAGTTGCATAGCTGTGGAAATTTTCAATGGAATAAAACTTGTGCCAGCAGGAATTGAATTAGAATTGCTCAGATTGAATCTGAATGTGCATAATTTAAAACTGAATGCATTGGTTCCTAAATGAATTTCACTAAATTGAAACTGAATTTAATGGTTTGAAACTGAATTTAAATTTTTTAATTTGAATTAATTTCCTTTGAAACTGTATTTTGTTCAATAAAAAATTCAGTTTGACTACTTTCATTTTCAGTTCAATAATTCAATTTCAGTTGTAAAATAAAAAAAATTGTGTCACACATATCCAGGTCCTTGAGAAAGCCAGCCAGAGTAATCAAACACAGATCCACAGATTTATGTTTCATGCAACGAGATTCTGTAGAACAGCTGGAGTGCGCAGAAACCACGTGACTGTGTGATCGGCTGGAGAAGCTACGGGCTAACGCTAAAGGGCCAAATCTGGATTTCCCATTACTGTACATGTTGACAACAGAGCAGAAAACAAGGACTGACGATGTAGAAATCATAAAAACTATTAATAATAATATTAACCCAATCATTATGAATATTTTAAATAACGTCCTGTCCTGTCTGGACCTTTTTTTTTTTGTTTCCAAAAACTCAGTTTCAAATTTATTTAACATGTCAGAGCCTGTAGGATGTAAACAAATATATATCATCAAAATCACCCATTTCCAACCCACTCTGCTGCTAGAAATAAGTTATTTTGTCCTCATTTCCTTCTCTAATTTTGCTGCAGCCAAAAGTCCACTCCAACCCAACTTTGGCAGCACGATGGATCAGTGGTTAGCACTGATGCCTCACAGCAAGAAGGTCCTGTGTTTTATCCCCGGTTTGGACCTGGGGTCTTTCTGAGTGGAGTTTACATGTTGTCCTCGTGCTTGCATGGGTGTTCTCCAGGTACTCCGGTTTCCCCCACTCCCAAAAACATGTACAACAGGTTGCCTTCAGGCCCAGGCCGTCCTTGAAAAAGAGATCTGAGATCTCAACGGGACTTGCCTGGTTAAACAACGGTAAATAAAACCCCACCCCCTGAACTGAATGTGTCAAACTGAATTTTGAATTTAAAAATATACAATTTCAAAGTAAATTATTTAAAATTCAAAACTTTAAGTTCATTTTCAATTTAGTGAAATTCATTTAGAACTCTGAGCTTTTCAAATTCAGGTCCTGTTGGCACTAGTTTTATCCCATAATTTGCCATCTTTATTTCACAATGTCAAATGAAATATTTGTGAAAGAAAAATATGAAGAATACCTTCAGCTTTCTAAAAGAGGAGATAATATCGGAAGCCTGCAAGGATGTACTGCAGTTGCATAGTGAATTTTTCTGTGCACAACTAGAATTTAGGAAGCTTATGTAGTGTAGATTATGTAGTGTGGTACAGTTATGGTATTGGGGTGGGGGACTGGAAGATGTACAGGAAACCCCCGACCTACGACCCCATCGACCTGCGAACCACGGGACCTACGAACATATCATATTTAATAAAAATATGAAATTACTGTATTAAA
>JBBPBX010092094.1:0-13803 GCA_038048925.1 Garcialebias charrua
CTATCTCTAAGGGAGAGTCCAGCCACCCTGCGGAGAAAACTCATTTCAGCCGCTTGTATCCGAGATCTTGTTCTTTCGGTCATAACCCAAAGCTCATGACCATAGATGAGGGTGGGAACGTAGATCGATCGGTAAATTGAGAGCTTTGCCTTTTGACTCAGCTCTCTCTTCACCACGACAGACCGGTACAGCGCCCGCTTCACTGCGGACGCTGCACCTATCCGCCTATCGATCTCACGCTCCAGTTTTCCCTCATTCGTGAACAAGATCCCGAGATACTTAAACTCCTCCACTTGGGGCAGGACCTCCTCCCCGACCCGGAGAGGGCATGCTACCCTTTTCCGGCTCAAGACCATGGCCTCGGATTTGGAGGAACTGATCCTCATCCCGGCCGCATCACACTCGGCTGCAAACCGCTCCAGTGAAAGTTGTAAATCACGAACTGATGAAGCCAGTAGGACCACATCATCTGCAAAAAACAGAGAAGCGATTCTAAGGTCACCAAAACGGATCCTCTCAACACCTTGGCTGCGCCTAGAAATTCTGTCCATAAAAGTTATGAACAGAATCGGTGACAAAGGGCAACCTTGGCGGAGTCCAACTCTCACCGGAAACGAGCCTGACTTACTGCCGGCAATGCGGACCAAGCTCTGACACCGGTCGTACAGGGACCTAACAGCCCTTATCAAAGGGCCTGGTACCCCATACTCCCGGAGTACCCCCCACAGAACCCCCCGAGGGACGCGGTCGAATGCCTTCTCCAAGTCCACAAAACACATGTAAACTGGTTGGGCAAACTCCCACGCACCCTCCAGGACCCTGCTGAGGGTGTAGAGCTGGTCCAGTGTTCCACGACCAGGACGAAAACCACACTGCTCCTCCTGAATCCGAGGTTCGACTATCCGACGGACCCTCCTCTCCAGAACCCCTGAATAGACCTTACCAGGGAGGCTTAAGAGTGTGATCCCCCTATAGTTGGAACACACCCTACGGTCCCCCTTTTTAAATAGGGGAACCACCACCCCAGTCTGCCAATCCAAGGGAACTGCCCCCGATGTCCACGCGATATTGCAACCCTACAACATCCAGAGCCCTAAGGAACTCCGGGCGAATCTCATCCACCCCCGGAGCCTTGCCACCGCGGAGCTTTTTAACCACCTCGGCGACCTCAGCACCAGAGATCGGAGAACCCGACCCAAAGTCCCCAGGCTCTGCTTCCTCAGTGGAAGACGTGCCAGTAGGATTGAGGAGGTCTTCGAAGTATTCCGCCCACCGACTCACAACATCCCGAGTTGAGGTCAGCAGCACGCCACCTCCACCATAAATGGTGTTGGTCTCGTACCTCTTTCCCCCCCTGAGACGCCGGATGGTGGACCAGAATCGCCTCGAAGCCGTACGGAAGTCATTCTCCATGGCCTCTCCGAACTCCTCCCACGCCCGAGTTTTTGCCTCAGCAACCACCCGAGCCGCATGCCGCTTGGACTGCCGGTACCTATCAGCTGCTTCCGGGGTCCCACAAGCCAAAAAGGCCCAATAGGACTCCTTCTTCAGCCTGACAGCATCCCTCACTGCCGGTGTCCACCACCGGGTTCGAGGGTTGCCACCTCGACAGGCACCAACAACCTTGCGGCCACAGCTCCGATAAGCTGCCTCGACAATAGAGGCGCGGAACACGGCCCACTCGGACTCCATGTCCCCCGCCTCCCTCGGAACGTGTTCAAAGCTCTCCCGGAGGTGGGAGTTAAAGCTCCGTCTTACGGGAGACTCTGCCAGACGTTCCCAGCAGACCCTCACGATACGTTTGGGTCTGCCAGGTCTGACCGGCATCCTCCCCCACCATCGGAGCCAACTCACCACCAGGTAGTGGTCAGTAGACAGCTCCGCCCCTCTCCTCACCCGAGTGTCCAAGACATGCGGCCGCAGATCAGATGAGACGACAACAAAGTCGATCATCGAACTGCGACCTAGGGTGTCCTGGTGCCAAGAGCACATATGGACACCCTTATGCTTAAACATGGTGTTCGTTATGGACAATCCATGACGAGCACAGAAGTCCAATAACAGAACACCACTCTGGTTCAGATCAGGGGGGCCGTTCCTCCCAACCACACCCCTCCAGGTCTCACTGTCATTGCCCACGTGAGCGTTGAAGTCCCCCAGTAGAACAAGGGAGTCCCCAGGAGGCGCACTCTCCAATACCCCCTCCAAGGACTCCAAAAAGGGTGGGTAGTCTGAGCTGCCGTTTGGTGCATAGGCACAAACAACAGTCAGAGCCCGTCCCCCCACACGTAGGCGAAGGGAGGCTACCCTCTCGTTCACCGGGGTGAACCCCAACGTACAGGCACCAAGATGGGGGGCAACCAGTATGCCCACTCCTGCTCGGCGCCTCTCACCAGGGGCAACTCCAGAGTGGAAGAGTGTCCAACCCCTCTCAAGGAAACTGGTTCCAGAGCCAGAGCCATGCGTTGAGGTGAGTCCGACTATTTCTAGTCGGAACCTCTCAACCTCACACACTAGCTCAGGCTCCTTCCCCACCAGAGAGGTGACATTCCATGTCCCAATGGCCAGCTTCTGTAGCCGAGGATCAGACCGCCAGGGTCCCCGCCCTCGGCCGCCACCCATCTCACATTGCACCCGACCCCTTTGGCCCCTCCCACAGGTGGTGAGCCCATGGGAAGGGGGACCCACGTCTCCTCTTCGGGCTGTGCCCGGCCGGGCTCCATGGGTAAAAGCCCGGCCACCAGGCGCTCGCCAGCGTGCCCCACCTCCGGGCCTGGCTCCAGAGTGGGGCCCCGGTGACCCGCGTCCGGGCGAGGGAAAACTTAGTCCATTAATTGTACTCATCATAGGGGTTTTTGGGCTGCACTTTGTCTGATCCCTCACCTAGGACCTGTCTGCCTTGGGTGACCCTTCTAGGGGCATGAAGCCCCTGACAGCATAGCTCCTAAGATCATGAAACATCTTTTTTTATATTATTTTTGCAGATGGTTGTCATAATAATCCAACAAAACAACATTTGAACCCAGTGGCGTAGGCAAGGGGGGTTCGGGGGGTTCAAACGAACCGCCCACTTTTAAAGGAGAAGTTGACAATACTAAACTAATGTGCCTGGATAAGTCAATGGAATTAGCGTTTGCCTTCAGTCCCAAAGCTCATGGGTTCAAGTCCTGCATGGTACAATGTTTTTTTTATTTTTTTTTATTCATTCCAAATTAAAAAAGCACAAGAAAACTATTTACAAAACAGCAAGAAATAAAACAATGCATTAAATGAAAGGAATCAGACGAAGAAAATAATCTTATCTGCCCCTTCTCAAACTATTTTTTTTTCAAACACTCTTTTATTGGATAAAAAAAGAAGAATGTGTTAACCACAGGCATATTAACTACCTTTTTTTATCCAATAAACGACAAATGTAAAATTAGTTGTTTGAATCGAGTGTTTGAAAAAAAAATTAGTTTGAGAAGCAGAAGAAGAAAATAATCTTATCTGCCCCTTCTCAAACTATTTTTTTTTTCAAACACTCGATTCAAACAACTAATTTTACATTTGTCTTTTAATGGATAAAAAAAAGGTAGATAATATGCCTGTGGTTAACACATTCTTCTTTTTTTATCCAATAAAAGAGTGTTTGAAAAAAAAATAGTTTGAGAAGGGGCAGATAAGATTATTTTAATAATAATAATAATAATGTATTTTCCTGTCATCTGCGTATGTTTCCCATACACAGACGAAATTCGTCTCTGCATTTAACCCAACCACCTACCAGGTGGTGCAGTGAGCAGCCATAGAAAGCGCCCGGGGAGCTGGAGAATTAGATGTGCACTCATAGACACCCCAAGGTGTGTAGTGGCCAGGACGCGAACCCGCGTCCTTTGTGTTCCAAGTCAAAAGCCCTGCCACTACACCATCTTGGCTCCTTCGTCTGATTCCTTTCATTTAATGCATTGTTTTATTTCTTGCTGTTTTGTAAATAGTTTTCTTGTGCTTTTTTAATCTGGAATGAATAAATAAAAAAAAGTTGTACCATGCGAGACTTGAACCCATGAGCTTTGGGACTGAAGGCAAACGCTACAGGTAGTCCCCGATTTACGAGCGAGATCCGTTACAACGAGGCGCTCGTAAACCGGAAATCTCGTAATTTGGAACGGCCGCCATTTCTCTCGTAAATCCGGAATTTCGCTCGTAAATTGGAACGGTTTTCGCTAGCGCGACTACAAACACTCTATTTTCATCCAAAAACTGCTTATGAGTGCATAAAAATGATCGGAAACGTGTGTCCATATGCTTAGCTAACTAACTGTGGTGAAAAAACACATGAAAACTCAGTATTTTTTTCGTTTTTTCCAAAAATTCGCAGCTCGTAAGTCTGGAACCTCGCAGATCAGAGCGCTCGTAAATCGGGGACTACCTGTATTTCCATTGACCTATCCAGGCACAGTTTGGTTTGGTCAACTTCTCATTTAAAAAGAACCGCCCCCCCATAAAATTCTGGCTACGCCCATGGAACCAACTGTTATTTTATAACCAATACAATCCAAAACCAGTGGATTTGGTAACAAACACTAATTCCATCTGGTCTAAACACACCGCAGCTGTGCAGTTTAAACATATCAACAGGAAATACTCACATAGTCAAGGACGTATGGTTGGGGTCATTGTAGAGCTATGATTTTCGGCCCAAGCCCCCAGACCAGACCCGACTCAACCTGAAATTCAGGCCGGGTCGGGCCAAAAATATGTGCTTGATGGGCGGGCCGGGTCGGGCTTGGGCTTTTGATGCGGTTTTAATTGCACATGTGGCTTTGCCCACCCTTTGCTCTTATCACACATCTGAGGATTTGCAATTAACCCACAACAGGTGACATAATGGAGCTGGAAAGTATTAAACAAAAGCTAAAAATGAGAGAACTCACTCTACAAAGTCAGCACAGTGAAACCTGCTGATGTATGTCAGTCAGGAACACGCTCAGGTCTGACTGATTGAAAGAGGTTTTTTATTTTATTTTATTTAATTTGCGTTGTTTCAGATGGACAACCGGATCATCGGCCGCACACATCACACTCCGCACCTGCTGTCATCTACGGGGAAGGAAGTTGCAGCATCTGAAACTACAAA
Source organism: Garcialebias charrua (assembly GCA_038048925.1). Taxonomy (NCBI): domain Eukaryota; kingdom Metazoa; phylum Chordata; class Actinopteri; order Cyprinodontiformes; family Rivulidae; genus Garcialebias; species Garcialebias charrua. The sequence goes on from JBBPBX010092094.1 coordinate 5,120, forward strand.
AGCCGAAGCAAGCAGCGCGTTCAGTTAAAATAGCATTGTTCTATACCCTGATGCATGCTCAATTATCCAGGTAGAAAAATCTTTAAAAAAAAAGCTAAGTCTGGTCCTCTGGACATTCAAAAAACAAAACAAAACAAAGCAAAAAAATTGTAGAAACGTTTCGTCTTTCGTCCGAAAGACTTCCTCAGTCTGAGAAGCTGTATTCAGCTCAGTCTTATAAATAGCACCCTCCCACAGTGGATCAACCAGTTGGCTGATGACAGCTGAAACCAGCTGCTCACATGATCAAGGAGGACCATCAGCCTGACGATGGATCATCACCTGATGGTTGTTTGCTATTCACAGAGGGCTGAGTGATACTAGCAATAACAGCATTGTAAGAGGGGGACAGTTGAACCCGGAGGCCTCCACCTCTGTTTAATGATGGACAGTTTCTTTTCACAAAGATGGCCTCCTTTACTCCTCTCTCAAACCATTGTTCCTCTCTATCAAGGATGTGAACATCTTCATCCCTGAAAGAGTGACCGCTGGCCTGGAGATGAGTGTAGACCGCAGTGTCCTGACCTGATGATGTTGATCTTCTGTGCTGGGCCATCCTTTTGGCCAGTGGCTGTTTTAATCTCAGGAAGTCCAACATTTCACTGATCACATCAACTCTGTGGATAAATATATCAAGTTCACATGAGAAGATGTAAAAAATGGCAGGTTGGCTTTCTTGGACTGTGAGGTCTCAGTTTCTGATAGAGGAAATTTGCAAACTGAGGTGTACCGCAAACCCACCCACACAGACCAGTATTTACAGTTTGACTCCCATCACCCTCTGGAGCACAAGTTAGGAGTCATCAGGACTCTGTATCACAGAGCAGACAGCGTCCCCACTAACTCAGGAGCCAGACAGAAGGAGAAATCACACACAAAACAGGCTCTAGAGAAATGTGGATATCCTAACTGGGCCTTCCTGAAAGCAGAGAAGAAACCCAAACAGGACTCCAGCCAGCCATCAGGTGAAAAGAAGGAACCCAGACCCAGACCAGTGGTCGTTGCGTATGTTGCGGGAGTTTCAGAGACATTGAGACGTTTATTTTCTAAATAACACTTTTATTGTTGCCTGGAGTTATAACTGCCTTTTTAACTGTGTATTTTAAATTTAGGATTTTTTATTAAACAAATAATTGCAAGTTATTGTTGTTGGTGTGAAGTGTCTCCTGCCTCAGCTGCAACACCGTGTGCCTCAAAGGTAACTGTTTGGGTGAAAGTAAATTTAACCAATTTTATTATTTAAAATAGTATAGTTTAAACTTTCAACCCTCACCTTAATTTTAACCCACACCCGCCCCGGCTACATTTGGCGTTGCTGGTACTTCTTGCAGTTTGAGGCTGGGACTCTTTCACAAAATTTTTTTTTTGGTCAAGCAGTAATTTTTTATTCTTTGTATGTAAGGTGTGATAAGGACAAACAGCAGCAGTTCATTTGTTTTTGAGTCTGTCATCTGTAGTGATGGAGAAAGAGCTACTGGAATTGAAGACTCTGGTGGCTCAATTAAGTGCTGATAATGAGAAGCTGCGTGCAGAGCATTCACCCTCCACCTCTAACCCCAGTGCTGGGCCGTCTTCAGCTTCTGCACTCCCCATGGCCCAAATAACTGAAAGGTTAGTGTTTGTTCCACGCGACCGTAAGTGCCCTATGTTTAGGGGACGGATGGGGATTAGCGTGAGCGAGTGGGTTGAGGAGGTGCAGGCGTGTATGCGGGCACGAAATTTGTCAGCAGTAGATCAGGCTTTTTTTATATACGACCATTTAGAAGGAGAGGCTAGGGAGGAGATCAGATATCGTTCTAGTCAGGAACGAGAGGATCCAGCTAAGATCATTTCTATCCTCAAGGAGCTTTATGGATGTAATGAGTCACATGTTGCATTACAGGAGGCCTTTTTCTCCAGAAAACAATTCGAGGGGGAAACACTACAAGAGTTCTCCCTGGCTTTGATGAGCCTCATGGAGAAAGTAACAGCACAGGCCCCTAGGGACATGCCTAATGTTGAAGCTATCTTGCGTGACCAGTTTGTAGAATATGTCCTTGATGGTGCGCTCCGTCGTGTGCTAAAACAGTATGTTCGTCTGAAACCGGCAGCAACACTGCTTGATGTTAGAGGTGAGGCAATGAGGTGGGAGTTAGAGGGTTTGCCAGCTAGTATGCGGAGCCGGAGCACTTCTCTGCCTTCGGCGCCCAGTTTTCAGTTTGCTGTGCAGGGTGGGTCACCAGCTATTGCTAGCCCCACCCAAACAGAGGTTAATGAACTAAAAGAACTTTTGAAACAACAACAGGAGCAGCTCAAACTGCTTACTCAAAGCATTGCCCTTCTCCAAACTGCACAAGAGCGCAGCCGCTCCCCGCGTCGAGGTCCCATTATATGTCGACGGTGCCAACAGCCCGGACATATTGCTAGGGAGTGTGGGGGGCCACGTGTTGCTTTCCGTCAGCCATCTTTGTCAGGGTCACGTCAGGGGAGCCAGCTTCCGGAAAACTAGTACCCACTGAGTTGCAGAGCCACAGCTCGGGTGGGGTATCCATGGGCTCGACTAATGCTTTTTGCGCAGCGGATGCACCTCAACTAATTGCTTCTTGTCCACATATTGTTGTGAATATGGCTGGAGTGAAGGTGCCTTGCCTGGTTGATACAGGTTCAATGGTGTCCACAATTACAGAGGGTTTCTTTTCTGAACTCTTCAAGCCCTGGGGAGAAGAGCGGTTGAAAGCCTGCCACTGGCTACAGCTAAAAGCAGCCAATGGTCTCCCTATCCCTTATATCGGCTATTTGGAGGTGTCTATTGAACTGTGTGGCAAGTTGGTGCCCCATTGTGGGGTGTTGGTGGTGAAAAATCCTCCTGATGGTGGGTTAGTTTCAGTTCCTGGTGTATTGGGGATGAACATCATAAATAAGTATTTTCAAGAGCTGTTTGGACAGCATGGTGATGCTTTATTCAATGCTACCCCTGTGGTGTCATGTCCCAAACCTCTGGTTCATGCCTTACAAAAATGTCATGCAGCTGAAATGTAGCACACTCCTGAACAGCCTGGTAAGGTTAGGGTGCAAGGCAGGAAGGCCTGCCGCATTCCAGGAGGTGCAATGAAAATTGTGCCTACCACTTGCTGTGAGAAATACTCAGGCACCCCTGTCTTGTTTGAACCCTCTGAGTCTGGTTTACCAGTGGGGTTGTTAGCATCTCCTGCTCTAGTTCAAGTTGTTCGGGGGACTGCTTATATCCCAGTGACAAATGTGGGCAACACAGATGTGTTGCTTTACCCTCGTACCACTGTGGGAACTTTAAATAGTGTTGGGGTGGTGAGTCTTCCAGCAGGTGTGACTGAAGTTCCATTTCTTGCAAATGTATCTTCCCAAACAGTTGCTGCTCCTATCGTGGAAAGGGTAGAGGAAATTGATTTAACATCTTTGTCTGCAGAGGAACAGGGTCAAGTACGAGCATTGTTGGGTAAATACACTTCCGTGTTTGCTACTAATGATCAGGATTTGGGTTGCACCAACCTGATCAGCCATGACATTCCCCTTCTTGATGACATTCCCGTTCGGCAGCGTTACCGTCGAATCCCTCCATCAGAATATGAACTTGTGAAGGAGCACATAAACCAGCTTTTGGCAGCAAATGTCATCAGTGAAAGCTCCAGCCCTTATGCGTCACCAATTGTGCTTGTTCGTAAAAAGGATGGCAGCCTTAGGCTCTGTGTTGATTATCGTCAACTTAACATCAAGACAAGGAAGGACGCTTTTCCACTCCCGCGTATTGAAGAGTCTCTTGATGCTTTGACAGGGGCCCAATGGTTTTCCACGATGGATTTGGCCAGTGGTTATAATCAGGTTCCTGTCACAGTAGGAGATCGCCATAAAACTGCCTTTTGTACACCGTTTGGGCTCTTCGAGTGGAATCGTATGCCCTTTGGCCTATGCAATGCCCCGGGTACGTTTCAGCGTTTGATGCAACGCATTTTTGGTGACCAGCAATGCCAATCTCTTTTGCTGTATTTAGATGACATTGTTGTGTTTTCATCCTCTGTACAGCAGCATCTGGAGAGGTTGGATGTGGTGTTGGGACGGCTTCAAAAGGAGGGCCTTAAAGCTAAGCTCAGTAAGTGCCATTTTTTCCAGCGGGAGGTGCACTACCTGGGCCATGTAATTTCTGACCAGGGAGTAGCCACTGACCCCGCTAAAATTGAGGTGGTAGCAAATTGGCCTGTACCCACCACAGCCACTGAGTTGCGTTCCTTTTTAGGATTCGCTAGCTATTACCGAAGGTTTGTGGAAGGTTTTGCTAAGATGGCTGCCCCCTTGCATCGTAGAGCTGCAGAGCTAGCTGGTAAAATGTCTAAAAAGAAAGGTGCCCAGAGTATTGCTGGAGCTTGGACTGAGGAGTGCCAACAGAGTTTTGAGGCTATCAAGACCAAGCTCACGTCTGCCCCGGTCCTTGCTTATGCCGATTTCTCCCTCCCTTTTGTTTTGGAGGTGGATGCAAGCCATTGTGGTTTGGGAGCAGTCTTGTCTCAGGAACAGGAGGGGAGGATAAGACCCATTGCTTTCGCTAGCCGCGGGTTAAGACCTAGCGAGCGAAACATGTCAAATTACAGCTCAATGAAATTGGAGCTGTTGGGCCTGAAATGGGCCATGACAGAAAAATTTAGAGATTATCTTTTGGGTCATCGGTGTATTGTTTATACCGACAATAATCCTCTGAGCCATTTGGATACGGCTAAGCTTGGAGCAGTGGAGCAGCGTTGGGCAGCCCAGCTTGCTTCCTTTAACTTTGAGTTGAAGTATCGACCTGCTAAATCTAATCAAAATGCTGACGCTCTTTCTCGCCGGCCTTGGCCAGCTCCACTGGAAGTGACTTTGTTGGGTTCAGGTACTCCCGTGCCTCAGCCACTGCAGCTAGCTGTGCAGAGTGAGCAAACATCAGCCATCCAGTCCTCTGTAACTGTCTTTCCCTCTCTTTCCCCTGATGATCTCTGTGCTCTCCAGCAGGCTGACCCGGTCCTTCAAGAGGTCCTTGTCTTCTGGCAAAGGAAGGAGCGGCCAAATCGTGAGGAGCGGCAAGGGCTTTCACAATCTGCCCTTGCATTGGTCAACCAATGGGACCGCTTGGCCGAATTGGATGGTTTAATGTATCGGCGAATATTTCGCCCAGATGGCGGTGGGGAAGTGTATCAACTTCTCTTGCCAAAAGTCCTGACTAAGGACATCTTGACCCAGGTTCATCAGGAGCATGGGCACCAGGGGGTGGAACGGACCTTGGCGTTGCTAAGATCTCGCTGTTATTGGCCAGGTATGTCACAAGAGGTGGCAGGTTGGTGCAAGGCCTGTGAGCGGTGCCAGATTGCCAAGGATAGCCAGCCACCTGCTCGGGGCTTTATGGGTCATTTGCTTGCATCAAAACCAAATGACATTTTGGCAATTGACTTTACGTTGTTGGAACCAACTTCCTCGGGGTTAGAGAGTGTATTGGTGATGACTGATGTTTTTTCCAAATACACGTTGGCTATCCCAACTAGAGATCAGCGCGCCTCTACGGTGGCACAGGTCTTGGTTACGGAGTGGTTTTCAAAATTTGGAGTACCAGCACGCATCCATTCAGACCAGGGCCGCAATTTTGAAAGCACTCTGATCCAACAGCTTTGTAGCCTGTATGGTATCACTAAATCTCGTACCACGCCTTACCATCCAGCTGGTAATGGGCAATGTGAACGTTTCAATAGGACGCTTCACAATTTGTTGAGAACCTTGCCCCCGTCCCGGAAACGAGACTGGAGTGCTTGCTTGCCCCAGTTGCTTTATGCTTATAACACCACTCCTCACCAATCAACGGGCGAGTCACCATTTTTCTTAATATTCGGCCAAGAACCACTCCTTCCAGTAGATTTTCTGTTGGGAAGAGTTCAAAAACCTGTTGCAGGAACCATTCATGAGTGGGTCGAAGAACATCAGACTCGTTTGCAAATAGCATTTGAGGGTGCTAGACAAAAATTGAGGGCTTCTGCAGAACGCAGAAAAGCTCATCATGATATGAACATCACAGAAACTCCTCTTCAGGAGGGCCAGCTTGTGTTGATCCGAAACTTGGGGACGAGGGGTCGTAAGAAAACTCAAGATTTGTGGAGTTCAGTGACTCATATAGTTAAGCAAGTCCCAAGAGAGGGTGGTGTAGTGTATTCAGTGGCACCAGTTCATGAACCGGCCAGGTTAAGAAGGGTGCATCGCTCATTGCTAAAGGCCTGGATTGGTGCTGATGTACCTAATCCAGTTTCTGTTGAGGGTGCATCTGCTGAGCATGGCTCTGGTTCAGATGACGGAGCATCTTTTGGGCATTGCTCTGGTCCAGATGACGAGTTTTTAGAGGATGATTTGTTCTTGAGGCCAAGTCCTCGGGAGCAGGTACCACCTGCCCCGCCTGCTGCTGTTGTTTTTGATGCTGTTCCTGGGGTTTCAGGACTTGCCGTGGCTCCTTCTGACGTGACCTTGAATCAACCTACCTCACTACCAGTTGTACCAGCAGCAGAGTCTGGTTCCAGTGAGGTGTCTGTGCGTAAATCAACACGATCAACTGCTGGCCAGCATCATAACCCTCATCATCTCCCAAGGCCAGCAGTAAGACAAACACCTTCATCTAAGACCATGACCGCTGTATTTCGACCCTGGTGTTAAATTAGATCATCGTCGGGGCGTCGATGCAGTTTGGGGGGGTGGATGTGGCAATGTGCCCCGTAGGCCTTGAACGCACCATAGGTGCTGAGATGTGATTGGGTCTGGTGCGGGTGGATGTGGCAATGTGCCCCGTAGGCCTTGAACGCACCATAAGTGCTGAGATGTGATTGGGTCTAGTGCTGGCTGCCTGTGTATAAAGGACCCTCCCTCATTGGCTGATCTCATGATTCTTCTTCCGGTTCAGACGGTAGCGTTTGTGGCGTGGCACGCCAGGTGTAAATATATGCACGCTCTGATAGTGCGTCTAAGGAAGCTATATCGCTGATCTATCGTCTCACAGCGGTGGACATATATTGCTGACCTATCGTCTCACAGCGGTGCTGCTGCTGTTTGTCCTTGACCGTTTGTTTACCTGCGGTGCGGGTCGTCCTGACTGGCGTTTCACCTGGCTGGTCCGTGGGCTGTCGTCTTGTCGTCCTGGCGCTGGTTTGATGCCCGCTGTTCCGGCCGGCGTAGGGCTGGCTGTACGTCCTGCGTGGCTGATCGAGGCCGACTGAGGTTCAGCCCGGACTAATCGTCCTGGTGCCGGCGTGAGTGGCGTTTCATGTGACGCTGTAGTTCTTCCAGGACTCTTTGGACAGCTGCGGCCTGATTAACAGAACATCTCCCAGGCGGTGGACGATTTGCCTATGAGGTTTTCCTTTTGTTTTTAGAATATTGTATTTAATAACACTTTTATTGTTGCCTGGAGTTATAACTGCCTTTTTAACTGTGTATTTTAAATTTAGGATTTTTTTATTAAACAAATAATTGCAAGTTATTGTTGTTGGTGTGAAGTGTCTCCTGCCTCAGCTGCAACACCGTGTGCCTCAAAGGTAACTGTTTGGGTGAAAGTAATTTTAACCAATTTTATTATTTAAAATAGTATAGTTTAAACTTTCAACCCTCACCTTAATTTTAACCCACACCCGCCCCGGCTACACTAGTATCACTCAGCCCTCTGTGAATAGCAAACAACCATCAGGGTGTTAACGATCCATCGTCAGGCTGATGGTCCTCCTTGATCATGTGAGCAGCTGGTTTCAGCTGTCATCAGCAAACTGGTTGATCCACTGTGAGAGGGTGCTATTTATAAGACTGAGCTGAATACAGCTTCTCAGACTGAGGAAGTCTTTCGGACGAAAGACGAAACGTTTCTACAGTTTTTTTGCTTAGTTTTGGTTTGTTTTTTGAATGTCCAGAGGACCAGACTTAGCTTTTTTTTAGAGCATTGTTCTATATTTTTTCAAATAATTTAGCTTTAAAAATATTTTGTTCATCAGTATAATAACCTAACTTTAGAGTTGATTTTTTAGGCTATCCATTTTGTATGTTAATATCCATATAGTGACTTGTTAAAGGTGCACTCTGCAGTTTTTGTAGAACACAGCACTTAGAAAAATTTTCAACAGGGAAAGCATTCTGGTCCCTCCCCACTCAGAGCCATATATGGCTCTGCTCCCCCTTGCTCTCGCTGCAGCCTCTGAATGCTCCGCCTCCACTACATGTCCTGTGGCAGCTGCTGCAAAGTTCTGTGATTATATGTTAATAAAACGTTCTAAAAAATAAAATAAAAACATGGAGCACTGGTCCAGCACACCAGAACACCAGGAAATCTGCTGAGCCTCGCGCAGCCACGTTGAACCAGAGTTTAATTCGCTCGTGACAAATTCATCCATTTCCTCATTTCAGTCATGGAGTCAGTGGAGGAGGAAGCGATCACTTGACTTTTGGCAAAAAAAAACAAAAGAAAAGTCCAGATCAGGGATGAAGAAGGGGAATTTAATACATTTGTGTCACATACAAAACAGTTTTGCATCGCTTTGCAATTCTTTGAACGAGAACGTGCGCGGGGGGACAGGCGGGGGCGTGGGTTAGGAGCGTGAGAAGTTGTTTTTATTGGCTGGTTAAAAACTCTGTTTTTATTGGCTGGTTAA
>JBBPBX010092095.1:2373-13803 GCA_038048925.1 Garcialebias charrua
TATATATATATATATATATATATATTCTTTCGGTTTTTCCCTCTTCAGGGGTCACCACAGAGGGTCATCCACCTCACTCCGTCCTCTACATCCTCTGTCTTCACTCCCAACTATCTTCATGTCGGGGCGGCCGTGGCGTAGTGGTAATGGCAGTCGTCCCCCGATCGGAAGGTTGGCGGTTCGAATCCCGGTTCCCCACACCATGTGTCGTTGTGTCCTTGGGCAAGACACTTAACCCCGAGTTGCTCCCGGTAGGACTGGAAAGCACCTTGCATGGTAGTCTGCCGCTACCGGTGTATGAATGTGTGTAGCATTCAATGTGTGTAGCACTTTGAGATTTTCACTAATGAAAAGTGCGTTATAAATTGAATTCATTATTATTATCATGTCCTCTCACTTTGATGAACTCACATTATGGTTTTGGCAAAAGTGTTTTACATCAGATGCCATTCCTGACACAACCTTTACCAATTACCCGGGCTCGGGACCCGCACAAGAGATACTCTGGCTTGTGCTCCCTATTGGCTGGTTTGCTCTTAAAGAAAACAAATCTAGAACATGTTTGTTTGTTTTTTGTCTGTGGGAGAAAAACGGATTACTGTACCTGGCAAAAACCCAGTGTGCTAAATTTGTTGAATTGCTATTAGTCTGACCCCACCCCTGAGGCTAATTTGCCATGGGAGACCCTAAGGGGCTAAATCCCAGTCAACAGCCCCAGGATCACAAGGGTACTCAAACCCCTCCACCACGTTAAGGTTGCAATTCTTCGGAGAGGACCATTCATCCATCCATCCAACCATCCATCCATCCATCCATCCATCTTTTTTTATCATTGTTTTTTCTTTTTTATTATTATTATTTATTTTTTTGTTTATTTTTTTTATTTGTTTGTTTATTTATTTTTTTGTTGTATTTTTTTTCTTTTTCTGAGTGGGACAAACCGGAGCATCCCGGAGTAAAACCCTGCCTTGCATCAACAGTTAGCTTAACATTTTTTTGGAGTGGGAAAAACCGGAGCATCCCGGAGTAAAACCCTGCTCGGATGTCATTTCCTATGACAGGAGATGATGAATGTTGAATCGTCTTGCGCAGAATTTTCTAAATTTTCTGAAGACTTTTTTCCGAGCTTGTGAAGACGCTATAAGTGGGGTGTTTTCTGCAAAGTCTTCCTCCTGTTCTTCGTATATAACAGAGAGCTCACGGGCAATTTGAATGGGAGCTGTCTCCATAACTATGTTTTCTGTGAAGTCTTCCTCCTGTTCTTCGATATGTAACAGAGAGCTCATGTAGAATTTGAATGGGAGCTGTCTCCATAACTATGTTTTCTGTGAAGTCTTCCTCCCGGTGTTCAGATGTAACGGAGAGCTCATGTAGAATTTGAATGGGAGCTGTCTCCATAACTATGTTTTCTGTGAAGTCTTCCTCCCGGTGTTCAGATGTAACGGAGAGCTCATGTGGAATTTGAATAGGAGCTGTCTCCATAGAAGAAGGATGCAAGGCGTTTGATGAATTACAGCTCACAGATAACTCTTCTGCTCTTCTGGGTTGACACTTTGACATTATTTCAAATGCCTGTTCCACATACGAGTTATCACTGGTGAATGGAAGATGCTCCATTGTGATAAAATTATGCAATATTGCCTCTGCAGGGAGAATTCGCTCTGCAGGATTCACCACTAGCATCTTTTTGAGCAGGTCTATGAATTCTTTCCTGTCCTGTAATTCAAGAGGATCATTGCAGGGTGATATTTCTAGCAAATCATCCAAAGATTGCAAATCGAGACAGTCAGTCTTTTCAATTTCCCGCCCAGAGTCCTCTTCGTATTGTGTCGCCGTTTTAAGTTGCCAGACACATTCAGATCCAGATTGTTCAAGCGTAAAGTAGTCTTTGACTCTGCACCCGTTGTCAAGGACATCGTTATTGGGCTGACCAAGTAGATCTACAATACTTTTCACAATTGAATATTCTGAACTACTTGGAAACAAATACTGACCAGAATAAAGTTCAACCAAAACGCACGCAAGACTCCACATGTCAACTGCCTCATTTGGCTGAAATCCCAGAAAGACTTCTGGGGCCCTGTACATTTCATTCTGAAATAGATCAAACTTTGATAATTCAGATGTTGTAATACAAAGTCCAAAGTCGATCAGCTTAACTCTGAATGGTGTAGAGCTTTGATTAACCGTCATCATGTTGTCGGTTTTAATATCGGTATGCGTCAGTCCTAGATGTTTCAATGCAGCGAGGGAAACGAACATTTGTTGGGCTATTGCTCTGACTTCAGACAACCTCAGTGGTGACCAGTTCCTTTGATCCATAAAATCAAATAAACTTTCGCCAAGAAGCTCAAAAGTGAAGCAAAAGCAGTTCTCATACTTAAACCACTCAAAGCAGTTTATGACGTTGATCTTATCAGCGTTAAATTTTTGGAGTTTAGACATTGCTGCAAGCTCCATTTCAGCTGAATCCCTGTCTTCTGCTGCAATAACTTTTAGAGCAACGGTCTGGTCCGTACCCTCTTTAGTGCATTTAGCCACTACACCATATGCCCCTTGTCCAAGGATTTTTTCTACTCTGTAAACATTTGAGTTATTGCCACAAATGGTTACACCCTCTGCTATTTCTTTTAACAGATTCCTCGGATTGGTTTCCAGTACAGAAGAATCACTGGTGCTGGTGTAAACAGAATTTGAGTGATGGCTATCTGAACGAACTGAAGAAACTTTATATATTTCTGACTTTCTGGATCTGCAGTCAGACATTTTGCCGTCCTCTTCGTCGATGAAACCAGGATTTGAGTAAGCGTGGTGGTCCACTGACATAAATTGGTGGTTTAAAGCATCTTCAGTGCTTACCCGGTCCACTGGATTAACCATCTTCTTGAGAAGCATCTTAAGCTTCTTAACCATCTTACGCATCTTCTTGAGAAAATCTCTAAACGCTTGGGTGACTTTTTTCAAGTTGGCCATTTTCTCACGCTGAACTTCAATCGGATTAAATTTGAGAACGCAGGAAGTCTCTGTTTGCACGTGAAACTTTGACGTTCAAACGTTCAAGGAAATCAATCACAAAGGAAATCAATCACAAATCTATTTGCAATGGCAACATTCAATGAACGGAAAGAAAATACAGTATTTCAATCGGTTTTGAAATGCCAACACAAATTTTGGAGGTCGCTGAGAAACAAACCGTTCTTTTCAACTGTCAACTACAGAATGAGAATTTCACAAAGAGACCTTACATTTAAAGACTCAACATCAAAGAAACAACATAATCCACGACTTCAAAGAAAAATGGCGTCTTTCTTTGTGACGTAGGACGCCAACGCACCTGTACCCACGCAGGCAGACAGAGCCATATATGGCTCTAATGGTTCCGGGCAGCCTTATTGAATCACGCATGCGCGAAGTGGTGGCCCGTATGCAAATCAGGCAGTGACGTCACGTCACTCAGCGCAGAGAGGAAGCGCGCGGTGGGCACGTCGAATTTGTACATTGTGATTTGGTAAGTCGCAATATGTAGCAATTTTTATACAACTAACTCCAGCGGAGGTTTAAAAAAAGTTACTTTCAACATCAAAGTGTTGTGTGAATGAGAGATTTGAAGCATGAAACTACTCTACCTCGCTGTCACGTCTTCACGTGACCACATTCTGGTTTATGAGAGACTAATCTCAACCTAAAACCATGGCAACAAGATTTGAACCTGTTTTCTGGATGTTTAAAGCTGAGGCTCAATGTGTGACGTGTTTCTCTGCTTGGAGTCGACTTCCAGGTGTTTTTATCTCGTTTCCTCACTAAACAGCCTCCATCATTCACATCATTAACACACAGCTGTCCACACAGAGTCTCCAGGAAATCATTTAGCAACAATGATTCTTGCTCTGCAGCACATGTGGAAGGAGCTCCTGTCACTGACAGAAAAGTACCATGTAGGCTTGATGTGGACAGTAAATTAAACGTTAGTTCATTGTTGTACTGCAGTAAAGAGTGGGAGATGATTCTTTGTGAACAAGTGTCCGAGTCCTGAAGATTGAAATCATTCTCCTCACTCCCTCTCATTGTTTCATTCTGTAAAACACTTTAAGACACGGGGGGCTTTAATAGAAAGTTCACCTATGAACAGTTATTATCTTACCTGCTGCAGATCACTGTTTGAATGACCTCAGTTTGTTGTTTAGTTATGAGCTAATAGCTACTCTGAGCCACAAATGAATTGTGGCCATCTTATCTTAAATATATCATTCAATTCAAAAGCTTTATTAATCCCAGAGGGAAATTAAAAGTTCTTGTAACTCATCATCCTGGTTTCATTAAAGAGTTGTTCTAGATCAGGGGTCTGCAACCTGCAGCTCTGGAGCCACATGTGGCTCTCTGGTCCCTCCGCAGCGGCTCTTTCAAGCTTTGACCAAAACTAACATAACACTGAATTTTATAGGATGTTGTACCCACAACAAAAATGACTAGTTTTAGCTGTTTTTCTGTCATTTCCTTTGCAAATATGTGGACACTAGTACAACTACACAGAGTAAATTATACTCCTTTAACTTTATGCTTTTTTTCTTCTTTAAAGGAGGGGGAGTGGTGGCGCAGTGGTTAGAGACGGTGGGCCTGTGATCGGAAGATCCCAGTTCAAGCCCCGGTACCGACATAAAAAAATAATAATAATGTGGGTGGAAAAAGGTGAAACACCCACACCTGCCTCCACCCTCATTCGCCCCACTCTGGGCCCCTGAGCAAGGCCCTCAACCCCCACCATCTGCTCCCTAACAGGTCTCTCTTGAAAATGAGTTCTCGTGGCTCAATGAGACTACCTGGATAAATAAAGGGTAAATGAAAAAAAAAAACTAAATTTCTCCACAATTAAAAAACAACAACACATAAGCCTGAACCGTTGTTTGTTTTACAAATATATATATATATATTTTTTTTTCTTTTACAAGAATCCAGCCTTCTGTGATAGACTTGCAACCTGGATATGAGCACCAGTGATCCCCCACAACCCAGAAAGTAAAAAGCGAGTAAAGATAATGGATGGATGGAATCCAGTCTTTTCTTTTGTCTCAAAATGGAAAAATACCAATAAATGTTAACAATCATTAGATGTTAGTTTTGTACCTTAACACCTACTGTCCAGAACCTCCCTCTAGCAAACTTAAAGTGGGCCATGGGCCACCAGTTGATAATGACAACTGCAGTGAGTTTTGCAGCTCTGGACACATTAAATCTAGTGAACAAAGTGGCAAAAATGACTCTTTTGATCCTAAATGTTGCAGACCCCTGTTCTAGATGCTGATGGCAGGAAGGATCTGACTGAAGACACTCTGTTGTTGTATGACAGTCTGATGAAGAGGATGCTGAGGGTTGTCTATGATGTGCTTCATTTTATGAAGAATCCTTCTTTGTACAATCATCTCCAAAGGATCTAGAGGAGTCCCCAGAACTGAGCCAGCCTTCTTTATGAGTTTGTTGATCTTTTTTAAGTCACTTGCTCTGGTGCTGCTACCCCAGCAGATGATGGCAGAAGAGATAACTCTCTACAACAGACTTTATAGAAGATGTGCAGCATCTTCCTGCAGACATTGAAGGACTTCAGGTTCCTCAAGAAGTACAGTCTGCTCTGTCCCTTCTTGTAGACGCTTCACTGTTGCACCTCCAGTCCAGTTTCTTGTCCAGGTGAAACCCAAGATATTTATACGTCTAATCTCCACCACCGCCACTTCTTCTCCCATGATGGAATTAGTATTGGACCTGTTCCTGTTTCTCCTGAAAGCTACAATCATCTCCTTTGTTTTGTTCACATTCAAGATGAGATGATTGTTTCCACACCATGCCGGTCCACCAGTTCCCTGTACTCAACTTCTTGTTCATCTCTGATACACGACTCGACCACTGCAGAGTCATCTGAATATTTCTGCAGATGACAGGAGTCTGTTTACTGGAAATCTGAGGAGTACAGAGTGAAGAGGAATGGTGAGAGTACAGGACCCTGTGGTGCTCCTGAGCTACTACCACCTGGTTAGACACACACAACCCTTCAGTTTTACAATCTGTGGTCTGTTTGTCAGGTAGTCTTTGATCCAGGTGATTGTTGAGGCCTCCACCTGAGTCTTCTTGAGTTTCTGACAAAGCAAATCAGGCTGGATTGTGTTAAATGCACTGGAGAAATCAAAGAACATGACTCTCACAGAGCTGTGTTGTCTAGATGACAGGGAGTTTGCTGAAGCAGGTGTATGATGGCATCTTCAACTCCAAGTCCACGCCGATAAGCAAACTGCAGTGGGTCCTGATATCTGCTTGTTTGTTTAGTCAGGTGGACCAACATAAGTCTCTCTAGGACCTTCATGATGTGGGATGTCAGGGCAACAGGTCTATAGTCATTGAGGACAGATGGGTGAGTTTGATTTGGTCCTGGAACAAGGCAGGAGGTTTTCCACAACACTGGAACCTTCTCCTGGGTCAGGCTAAGGTTGAAGAGGTGCTGCAGAACCCCACAGAGCTGCTCTGCACAGACCTTCAGGACTCTGGGCTGACACCATCTGGACCGACAGCCTTATTCTGGTTCAGTCTCTCCAGCGGCTTCCTCACCTGACTTCTGTAGATGCAGAGTGGGGAGACAAAGGAGGCATCAGCATCTTCTGATTTGGTTGAGAAGACAAACATGTAGAAGAAGAAGGGTCCATGACAGAGGTGGTAGATACAATATTTGAGGTGTGACAGGACAGCCTTGGGTCAAAGGAAGGTGGTATGTCTGTTTGGATTGTGACAAGAGAGGAGGACGCTGAGCTTGTTCCATGGTAGTTTGTAAACTATACATTGACGTCTGCATTAAAGTATACCGTAATTTTCGGTCTATAAGCTGCAACTTTTTTCACAGGCTTTGAACTCCGTGGCTTATACAATGCTGTGGCTAATTTATTAATTAATAAAAAAAAAATTGACTGTACATTTTTATATATGTTACCAGTACATATTTATTAAAAGATTTAAAAAAAATCTTGCTGTGTATATTAGGGGTGTAACGGTACACGTGAGTGTATTGAACCATTTTGGTACGGCATGTTCGGTTCAGTCCATCTGTGTACCTTTTCAGTCATGTTTTCACTCATTAAATTTTATCAACTGGAGATTGTGTGCCGCGGAACTAAAGTTCCTAAGCGTGTTTCAACACGGCGCCATAGTCTCGAAGCACACGTAGTCAGAGGTGGGTAGGAACGAGTTACATTTACTCAGTTACATTTACTTAAGTAGCTTTTTGAGAAAATTGTACTTGTGAGAGTAGTTTAAATGTGAAAGACTTATACTTTTACTTGAGTAAATTTTAGGGGAGAAAACCGCAACTTTTACTCAGTTACTATGGGCTTTCTGCTGATCGCTACAGTTACTTTTGTTTCAAGTATGTAAAAATATTTGCAGCAAAATTATTGCGTAACTTATTGTCACCTGACATGTAACCAATCAAGTGAAGCCAACCAGTCACGTGACCACAACAAACTCTCCGCGCGGGCCATGTTAAGTGACGTCGGAGATTTTGGTAAACAGTTAGTGCTGTTTATAGGATGTCAAAATGTTAGAAAATGAGTTCCAACATTTACTGGTAGAAACAAAGTTTTGCAGAAAGTCAAGTTTATTATTATTTAGCTGAATTATTTTGGATACAGTTGCCTTTGTGTTTTTTATTTATTTTTATTTACAACAATGTAAAAGATAAGTGGTTTATTTCTAAATCCTTTTGGCTGGTACAGTATTGCCTTTGTGTTTTTATTTATAACAATACATGTTTCCTTGTAAATCCATTTGCATGTTATAATTTAATGATGCAAGATGGTACTCCGCAGTTACTCACTACTTGAGTAGGTTATAATCAAAGTACTTTCTTACTTTTACTCAAGTAATTTTTTGGATGCCTACTCACTACTTTTACTTGAGTAATATTTGGTTCAAGTAACAATACTTTTACTTGAGTAAAAATTTTGAATACGCTACCCACCTCTGCACGTAGTATTAGCAGCCTGGCATCTTGTTGCGGTCTCCTGTTTGAGAACATTATGGCTTTCTTGTTAAAAGACGTGAACAAATCCAAAGCTGTCGACACATGTGTCGACGTTGTTTCACGGAGATTGGATCTGCAGCAGGCAACACGTCTAACTTGTTAACGAGCTTCAAACGATATCATCCGAATTTAACTGTCTCTTCTATAGAAGAGCAGCTTGGTTGGTACAAAGACCGATAACAGCAACATTTAAATAACCCTCATCAGGTAATTCAGATTGGTCCAAATAATAACACAAGATGTAGGAGTTTTTAAAGCTCGGGATCTACATCTGAATGTTGTTGATGCGCCAGCTTTAAAGTTACTGAGCCCCGCTACGACATCCCATCATGTCAACATTTACGCCAAAATTTTGTAGCAGCACTTTATGAAAAAGCTCAAACTGATCGTCAACAAGCCCTGGAGCTGATTAAAGCCCTGCCCTGATGATGATGAGTTAGAATCAACCACCTCATAACAGAAATGATGACTGTTCAAGAAGAGGTATTGTTATTTTATTATTATTATCTAATTACCTTTTTTTAAATTTAAAATCATAATCTTATTAACTCTCTCTCTTTTTTTTACCTCTTTGTTTTATTTCCAGTCTGGGACAGAGATAGCTGCTGAGTCTTCTTCCTTTTCAGGGAAATCCACCAGAGATCACCTCTAGCTAAGAAGTCTGTGATGACTGAACTCTGAACTTTTCCAGGGACAGGTGGGAGCAGGTCCAAGAAGAGGTTGTGAGTAATGAGGACAAATACAGCCACACTGCTGCTACCTGTTGTTATTGAGATGATTTTCTCCACCGCTGGAGATATTCACTGCAACTAGATCTGTGCTTTTAGCAGAAAATGTGGACAAGTTTATCTTTTTGGACAAAAACTTAAAACTTAATTACCGGTAGTTAGATTGTAAACAGTCTGTTGCTGCTTATTGTTCTAGTTCTGACTGTTATTGTATTTATAATGATTTTTATTATTGTTAGTATAGTTTATTTATTGTAAAGAGTGCCGTTTATTTAAAATATCATCCAAATGGGTCGCTTTTATTTATTTTTATACAAATCTAATGTTTACTTGACACATTTTCAAAATAAACATTTTGTAAGTCTTTACTTAGTCTTTTTTTGTACCGAAAATTAACCCAACCAAGTCCTCCTTGAAACTGAACCGAACCAAAATGGGATTTTAGCGTACCGTTACACCCCTACCCTATAATAATAATAATAATGTCCCTTGTTACTTTGTGGTTTTGATTTTTGCGGACTTGCTCTTTCACAGCTTTTTAACGTAAAATTGTACTCTACACACAATTGTCAACTTTATTAGTACTCAGGTGATTGGGACAGTATGGGATAAAAAGTTAATGGGAAAAACAAAAAGAACTTTGTACTGGTGTTGCCATTCTGTAGTTTTCTCTCAATAAGCCTACACTGTAACGCCAGTCAAAAGAACTACACTACCCAGAAGCCAACAGGGCTTCCGGCCACTGCTTTTTGCCAAAATGGAGGGAAAGTTTTGCAACGCAAAGTAGTAACATCTCTCTATACATCTCACAGAATTGGCAGTAAAGTCACAAATAATCCTGAAGCTCAATTATCCACGCACACATCAACCTGGTTGGGCGGTGGGCTTCGTTGCTGCAGGGTAGGTCTGCCGAACCAGAACCAAGCCCGACTGTAACACAGCTGCTGGTCTGCAGAACTGGTGAGTAACATTTTGCAGTACTGTACAGTATGTCTATGTATGTTGTTGATGTAGGTTGAAGAGTTTAGAACAGGAGTCCCCAAACTTTTTCCTGTGAGGGCCACATAACTTTTCCCTTCTCTGGTTGGGGGCCGGAGTCAGTTTGTACTGGTAACAGGAAAAAGTGTGACGATTGCAGGAGTGCCTAAATTAAAAAATGTTTTGTTTTCCAGAAAGCACAATCAAATAACCCTCTCTGGGTTCTTCACAGAACAAGTCAGGAGATAAATAATAACACTATTAATAAAATAAATAATAACACTATTAATAAAATAAATAATAACCAAATAACCCTCTCTGGGTTCTTTACAGAAAAAAATCCAGGAAATAAACACTATTTATTAAATAAATAATAACCAAATAACCCTCTCTGGGTTCTTCACAGAACAAGTCAGGAGATAAATAATAACACTATTAATAAAATAAATAATAACCAAATAACCCTCTCTGGGTTCTTCACAGAACAAGTCAGGAGATAAATAATAACACTATTAATAAAATAAATAATAACCAAATAACCCTCTCTGGGTTCTTTACAGAAAAAAATCCAGGAAATAAACACTATTTATTAAATAAATAATAACCAAATAACCCTCTCTGGGTTCTTCACAGAACAAAAGTGCAGTTTTCTCTTACCTAATCTTTTCGCCATTATTCCATTCTGTCTTTGAGAGGGGCGGGTTTAGGATTTTTTTTCTGGGGGTTGCCAGATAGGGGCACAGACCGCAGAAGGGTGGAACAGAATGTCACGTTTTGGATGTGTCAGCGTTTTTCCCCAAACGCTGACACAATAAATTAAATGTGGAACAATAGTTCAAAATAGTTCATAACTAAAGAACATTTTATTGCAAAAGTCCAACTTTATTATAATAATAATAATAATAATGTGTTTGTCTGTCATCTGTGTATGTTTCCCATACACAGACGAAATTCGTCTCTGCATTTAACCCAACCACCACCAGGTGGTGCAGTGAGCAGCCATAGAAAGCGCTCAAATACACATATGAAAAATAATCTAAATCCTCTCTGGTATTGTTCTGGGGGCCGGACCAAATGTGGAGAAGGGCCGCATCCGGCCCGCGGGCCTTAGTTTGGGGACCACTGGTTTAGAACATTGCAACAAAAGTGTGGGAAGGGTTTATAAAACCTTAAAATATATATAAACACTAAAATAAATGTAGTATTCTTCAAGGTTTTTCACGTATCACGGTGGTGTGTGGAATGTAACCCCCGCAGTAATCGAGGGACTAACTGTAAATGAATTTGCTTTACAAGAAGCCGTAGCAGTAGCACGTCCGGTGAAGCCTGGAACATTTCAGACAGAAATATCATCATAGTTCTGCTCAAATAATTGTGTAATGCAAGCACTTAGTGTACAATTTAATAAAGTAGCTCTGATTTTTTTTTTTTAACTGCAGCTGTTTTAATACTAGGTCCATTTGTCTGGGTCACGTTCTTATCAGTGATGGGATGTAACAAAGTACAAGTACTTTATTACTGTACTTAAGTACATTTTTTTCATTTATCTGTACTAGAGTTAAACGTGGGTACTTTTGACTTTTACTCCACTACATTTGACATTAAGTATCTGTATTTTCTACTACACTACATTTCTATAATGTGTTGCGTTACAAGTTACTGGTACAT
>JBBPBX010092096.1:2549-13803 GCA_038048925.1 Garcialebias charrua
TATATATATATTAAGATTGACCTCTGATCGTTTTTGCTAAAACAATGTGAAATTAATGAAAATTCCTCTTAAAAAGAGTTTAAAATTAGCGCCGTTTTTTTTTTTTACATGGTAAATACGGATTTTCCCGTCGCGGGATTATGACGTCAGAAAAAGACTCGCCTCAAATGCGCACATTGAATACAATGGACGAAGATACAAACGTGATCCGTCCAATTTAGCCATTTAAAACTTTATATTTTAGCGGTTTGTCTTCAGAGAAGCCAAAGTTATTTCGAGTAAACAGCAGGTTATATATATTTTTTCTGCTGCTGCTGGTTTTTGTACACTTTTCACTTCAGGAAGTGAGCAGCTGTGTGATGACTTACAGCAGCTGATAGTTGAGAGGCAGAAGGAATTCTACAACATCTAAATCATTTCCACAGCACTGAAATGGTAATATATTAGTTAATGTTTCTAATAATTATTCAACATTAATTTATAGTTTAAAAAATTAGTCCCTTTTAAAATATCTGTTAAATATTTTAATGTTTATTCTAACATACGTTCTGAAAAACATCATTCATATTTCCAGTTGAAATTTGCATGTTTACATGCACTAAATGTTCACTAAAAATAAAATGTTTATATGTCAATCATTAAATTTAAAAATAAATTTATATCAAATACCGTCAAAAAACATAAATTTCCATAGCTGTTTTAATAAAAATATCAGTTTGTGTTTTCAGGTTTCCAGGTCTCCAGTCCATCACCTGAGGCTCTTCCTGTTGAACCACAACTAGTACAACCCAGACTTTCACATCACAGCAGGTAAGATTGCATCAACAAAAAGAATAGTACTCAACAATATTCTTTGATGTAAATCTGTTGATTTTCTGTGGTTCTGATGAGGGAAGTGACAAAGTGGATGCAGCATTCAGCCCATAATGGACCCAGGAGACAGATGTCCTCTACGTCCAGACCTACAACACCTGGACATCCAGGAGGGTGGACGAGGAGGTGGTGGAGTCTGAAGAAGTGTACAAGCAGCAGGATGAGGAGAAACTAGACAGATGTTCACTGTTAGGGCTAATCAGAAGCCATGGCTGACATCTGAGGTTCACAGACTCCTGAAAGCCAGGAATGCTGCCTTCAAAGCGGGAGATCAGGTGGGCCTGAAGGCAGCCAGAAAGAACCTGGATCAAGGCATCAGAGAGGCCAAGGAGCAGTATTCCAGGAAAATAGCTCACCGTTTCAAGGACAGCAAGGATACACGCAGTCTGTGGCAGGGAATACAGACCATCACAGACTACAACCCCCCCCCAGACCTGTGACAGCTCAACCTCTACGCTGAATGAACTGAATGAGTTCTTCGCTCGGTTTGAGGCAAGTAACAGCACACCTGCACATAAATTCCCCCCCTCTCCTGATGGCCAGGTGCTGGCGCTGTCCTCAGACAGCGTAAGGCGATCATTTATCAAGATTAATGCCCGGAAGGCCTCTGGTCCTGACAACATACCTGGTCGTGTGCTGAAGGACTGTGCAGGGGAACTCGCAGCGGTCTTCACGGACATCTTTAACATCTCACTGAGCCAGGCCATCGTCCCCACCTGTTTCAAAGCCACCACCATCATCCCTGTCCCAAAGAAGGCAACGCCCGCATGCCTCAATGACTATCGCCCAGTAGCACTCACCCCCATCCTGATGAAGTGCTTTGAACGGCTAGTCATGAAAAGCATCACATCTGTCCTCCCTGCCTCCCTGGATCCCTTCCAATTTGCATACCGACCTAATCGCTCAACCGACGATGCCATCTCCTCTGCCCTCCACACAGCTCTCACACATCTGGACACGAAGGACTCTTATGTTAGAATGCTGTTCATCGACTTCAGCTCGGCATTCAACACCATCATCCCCCAACAGCTCATCCATAAACTGGACAGTCTGGGGCTGAACACCTCAATGTGTAACTGGCTGCTAGACTTCCTGACCGGGAGACCACAGACAGTACGGATCGGGAGTAACACATCTAGCACCATCACATTGAACACAGGGGCCCCACAAGGATGTGTGCTGAGCCCCCTTCTATTCACCCTGCTAACGCACGACTGCACACCATCGTACAGCTCCTGGAGCTTCAACCTCCATCATGTGCACCTTCTACAGGGGAGCCATAGAAAGTGTCCTGACAAGCTGTATCACGGTGTGGTTTGGTGCATGCACTGCATCCTGCCGCAAGAGCCTCCAGCGCATCGTGAAAGCAGCTGAGAAGATCGTCGGCACCTCCTTGCCCTCACTGCAGGACTTACACAGCAAACGCCTCACTCGGAAAGCCCACTGCATGGCAGGTGATCCCACACACCCACTACACAGCCGCTTTAGACTGCTGCCATCAGGGAGGAGACTGAGGAGTCTCCAGGCTCGAACCAGCAGACTGAGAGACAGCTCTGTTCATCAGGCAGTCAGAATGCTAAACACTCTGCCTGCTCTGCCTCCCCTCCCATTTGAACTGCCTTAACACAAAAAACTTTCTCACACATTACCACTCAACACAAAGATTTTAACACTGGACTCTGTGTCATCAAACGGGTTATTCACTAAACTCTCGGTCATGTGCTCATTCAGTTTGCACTACTTCTTATATTTGCACTAATGTTTGTATTACATTACTGCCTATAGTCATACTACTGTTTACATTCACTGTTTACATTTATTAATACTGTTTACATTTATTACTACTGCTTTACATTTATTATTACTGTTTACATTTACACTACTTTTATCTACACTACTGCAGATACATATACAGCATTCTCTGACTAGCCTTATCTAAGGATGCCAAATGTGCCTTATGTGCCTTACTTCATATGCCACTTTGCCTATATACCAACATCAACTACCTCATACATATACATGTACTGTGTACATTAACTCATATGCTGCTGTGCCACTCTTTGCAAATGTCAACGCTAGAAACTTCAGTTTATTTTATAGATATACGTTTTATACTTTTTATACTACTATGCAAAAACTCAGGACAGTATTACACTTTTATTATTTCATTTTATGCTTATGTTCATTGGGTGTTTGGTGTTTTAGGGGTGTTTGGTGTTTCAGTGTTGGTGTAAATTTTCATACTTTTATACTATTATGAAAAAACTCAGGACAGTGTTACACTTTTTTACTATTTTATGCTTATGTTTATTAAATGTTTTAGTGTTTAGTGTTTAGATGGTTACTGTTGCACCGAGGGACTGAGAGAAACGCAATTTCGGTCCTGTGTATGTCCTGTACATATTGCAGTTCTGACAATAAAGTTGACTTTGACTTTGATGTCCACTGCGTCCAGACCTACAACACCTGGACATCCAGGAGCGTGGATGAGGAAGGTGGTGGAGTCTGAAGAAGTGTACAAGCAGCAGGATGAGGAGAAACTAGACAGATGTCCTCTGCGTCCAGACCTACAACACCTGGACATCCAGGAGGGTGGACGAGGAGGTGTTGGAGTCTGAAGAAGTGTACAAGCAGCAGGATGAGGCAGTAGCGGTTCCTCAGTTAACCACCAGGGGGGGCTATTTTCTCAAAAATGAAAAAATAACGTTTCAAGTTTTTCTGGTGTTTATTTATCAAATGCAGATTAAAACTAGGCCAACAGTACAATGAAATGCTCAGATTGAGAACCAACAATTTAACTCACTAAAACAACAAAGAACAAACAAAAAAAAATACTAAAGCATGCAATAAAGGTACAAAAATAAAGTACCTACAAATGAAAAAGTAATACGTACAAGGTCCTACAAACATAGTAAAAAACAACATGGTAGAATTTCAATGGTGCAACAGGATGTATTTAAATGAATAAGTATTTCAAGGTTGTAATATAAGCTACATATATATATATAATATATATAATATATATATATATTATATATATATATATATAGCACATAATTACTGTCAGAAGCTAATATTAGTTTGTGACAGTAATTATGTGATATATATTGCACATAATTACTGTCACAAGCTAATATTAGCTTGTGACAGTAATTATGTGATATATATTGCACATAATTACTGTCACAAGCTAATATTTGTTGTCACAGATGTGGCTTGGTGCAAAGTTATTGCCAGTTGTTTAGTGTTATTTATTGAGAGTCCAGTTATCTGACAGCCAGTGGATAATAGCTGTCCTTTAGTCTTTTTGTGTGTGATGACAGATTCCTCTATTGTCTGCCCGAGGGTAGTAGATGGAAGAGCCCTTGTGCAGACTGGAGGTGATCCTTGATGATGCTGTGTGCTTTACACAGATGTCTGCTGTGGTAGATGTTCTTTTTGTGGAGACTGCTACTAGTGATGTTCTCTGCCTGTTTGCTCCACCCTCTGTAGTGTTTCAGCTCTAAACGCTAGCTAAGGTATCACACTGTGTAGTTAAATGAACTATTTCAACAAAAGCAGTGTTCTACGTTTTGTACATAAATTTTGCCCTTCTATCCTTGAGAGAAGCAAATTTCTCAATGACTCTTTGGTTGAAGTCAGGGACGGCTTTGACAAGATTTTTCTCCATGGAGAGCATGGCCAATGCATTGAGTCGATCCTGTGACATCGTATTCCTGAGGAAGGTCTTTATTCGCTTCAGTGTTGAGAAGCATCTCTCAGACTCAGCTGTGGTCATAGGAGTTGTGATGAGGATTTTCAGCAGAGTCACAGTCTCTGAGAAGGTGTCATGAAGATTGTTCCCCATGAAGAGCTGGTACAGAGCCACAGCACCACTGCATCTCCTGAAATCTTCATCGCTGTAGATGAGAGCCAGTTCAGTTTTCAGCTTGTTCTTGTTCAGCACTGGGTACGCCTCCATGGTGGAGTTCAGTGCTGCTTCAGGGAAATGACTGTGGTACTGCTGGAATCTGTCTGCTGCAGCAGCGTAGCACTGATCAGATGATTTGTGAAGGTAAATCTTTGTTTTAAATGGGCCAAGATGGTGTCACAAACCTAAAAAATGAATGCACCACTTTAATAAAATAGCCTCCTGACTAACAGCAGTTTAAATTTGTTCTCCTTGGAGGACATCTGTACACCTGAATATCTCCCACCCACAGCATATTACTGAATTAACTCTTTTTGCTCTCTACAGAGACTGAGGAACAGCTTCTACCCTGAGGTTGTTAAGACTCATGAATCTCTAACCAGAAGAATCAATTTGAAATATCACATGTTGCTGCTGATCTGTTTCATGTTGCTGCTGATCTGTTTCATGTTGCTGCTGATCTGTTTCATGTTTCTGTGTTCATTCGTGCCCATCTGCTCATACAGACTCATGTTTGTGCTGCTGTTTGGAGTAATGCTTTCTATGATATTAGTGCTTAGTGTATTGTTAATTGATGTTTTTCTTAGTTCATATCTTAGATGTTATTACGGTTTTCTCTTACAGTTTATTGTTGGATGTAACTGGGACCCTGTGTACATAATCTTGTTTCATCACATGTACCACATGTGGTGCAAATGGCAATAAAGATTCTCTGACTGATTTTGTGCTTTTCAATTATGCTAAATATGAAAGGGTGGGTTTTGGCACCTTTCTCTTCCATATGAATAATAAAATATTGGACATGGACAATATTTATTTTTCCTGGTATTCAAGAGGATAGGGAAATGGCTAGTCAGCTTTCTAATTCTAACAACTATTTATTTTATGAGTATATGTGTACATTTAATAGCAACAATTCAAATTGACATTGTAATTAGAAAGATGTAGTGCTCCTCACTTTTTCAAAATACAGAACTACTATAATGAAAAACATTGTACGGTAAAAGCCCTACATCATGCATTTAGCTGCTCACCTCTGTAGCTATCCTCTGACGTTCACCAGGGCCCAGTGTGCGGCGTTTCTTGGCCATCTGGGATACACTGCCACTGTGTTCTCCACAAAGAGTAGGGAGTGAGTCTCTGCAGGACCATAAGAGAACAGTGTTCATCTTTTAGTCACCAGGTAAAATAACAAGAAATGTGAAGTTGTTCAATCATAAGACATTAACAAAATACTGTATCAGTAATATTAAACAGCACAACATACACATTAATTTCAGTTTACCGGTACCTGATTTCTTGAATGTGGTCTGTGAACTTCTGCATGATTCTCTGAACAAAGACTGAGTCGATGGTCCGCTTCTGGAGTTGGTTGTAGAGAATGTCCACATGAGGCATCACCAGATGGAACAGTTTCAGGAAAAAGCTGAAGCTTTCATCCTCCAGCAGTCTCACAAAGCCTCCAGCTTCTCTAACAGTGGTAGGATCAAACTGTCCTGAGTCCCTGATGGTTTCAAAACACTGGAGCAGTTTTTCTTTGTGCTCAAAAACAGTGTTCACAGCTCGGCTGTGGAAGTTCCACCTCACTGTGCTTGCTCTTGGGACTCTGTGGGCCACCACTTCATCGAGAATGCTGGTTCTCTTTGGCGATCTTGAAAAAAAGCTGGAGAATCCAGCCAGGTCTGAGAAGAAAATATTCACTTTTGAGATATGGGAAGTCACCTGCTGCATGATAAGATTAAGCTGGTGAGCATAGCAGTGGACGTAGTGTGCATTTACATAGACATCTTGGATCTTCTTCTGTACACCACCTGTGGCTCCTCTCATGACACTCGCACCATCATATGCTTGTGAAATGAGCTTGCTCTTCTGGTCATCAGGGAGAATGGTGCTCAACCTATCCAGAAGTGCTGTGGCGATGGAATCAGCTGTGGCACTTTGGAGAGGTATGAACTCAAAAAACCTCTCTTGGACATGATGGGCTTTGTCAATGTAGCGGATCACAAGCACCAGCTGACACTGAGTGGAAATGTCCATTGTTTCATCAGCCTGGATGGAGACAAAGTCTGCACTCCTGATTTCTTCAATGATGCACTCTCTCAAAACTGACAGCATGCAATCAAGGAGTTCATTCTGCACAGCCTTGGATGTTCCCTTAAACACAGTGGCAGTCTGCAGGTGCTCATGTAGAACTGCATCCAGTGATGCTACAAAATCCACCAGTCCTCTAAAAATACCTGGATTTTCTGAGCTTTCACTTTCATCATGACCACGCAGAGCAAGTTCAAATGCACCACAGAACTTCACACAGTCTATTATTTTTGAAAGAATGTGCCTGTTTTTGTCAACCTCCTCATTGTGCTTACGGATCCCTACCCTGTAGCCTTCATCAAGCTGAGATGCAATGTTTACCCTTCCAAACATAGCCAGTCGTAGTGCACTGCTCATGTGGACCGCAGATTGTTCATGCTTCTTAGCTTTTTCTGAAAAATGCTTTAAATCAGTCATGCCTGTCTTTATCCAAACTGCGTCAGATCCTGAAGTTTGAAAAAGGAGGCAGGGAAAGCAGAATAAAGCATTAGCCTCGTTACATGCAGTTAGCCAAGCCTTCTTATTAAACCAGGTCCTGGAAAAAGATCGAGTGTACTGTCTCCCTCTGTCTTTGGACTGCTGAGTAATTTGGATGATGGGTCGATCAGGTCCGAGTTTTTTCACTTCCATCTTCTCCTGATTTGTTCTTCTCTCAAAAGGTGTTGTTTTCAGTGACTTCACTGAATTATTTAATGTCTCCTGCTCCATTTTGTCTCTCTGTCTGTTACACAGGTGGTAGATGTGTAGAGATGAAGGTGTTGTGTGGATTTTTTTCTGTAAAGAAAGTACAGAAGGCACATTAATTATGTATTTTTTTTTTAGCATTTTCCACATTGCTTGAAGTGCTTTGTGTACACATATGTAATCACATTTTAACTTTCTTAATACAACATAAATAATAATATCCAGGTTATTTCAATTGCATTCCATCCACAGTGATCTTTATAATATTAAAATTAAATTCAAATAATTATATAATCACTGTTTCATAACATGAAAAATTCAAACTATTTAATGCTTAAATCTTTCTGCTACTTGATTTATTTAAGTTTAGAGTGTCTTTGAAACAACAGCACAACTTATAATGAAACTAAAGTTTAACTAAACTAAACTAAAACTAAAGTTTATTTATTCATTCAGATTTATTCATCAGAAAATTTGCAACTGCTGCTAAACGAAACGAGACAAAAGTTAACTAACACAGACAGACACTCTGAGGAGTAAACAGTTCATGATGAGCTGAAGATGGACAGACAGGAGTCGTCTTCACACATTTGGGTTTAGCAAGTAGCAACTTTTATAATGTTGCAGTACACCACAACCATGATGAGCACAGCTAGTAGCTACTGTGACTGACTGCAACAACAAACAACACACACACGACACCACGTCACACGCACACAGATGAGATCAGCTCAAAACTTTGCTCATGTGCGCTTAGAGATTCATTAAAGTCACTAATTATTACTTGCTTACCTGTGTAGAAACAAGGCACCATAAGTTTCAACGTCGCTAGTTGCGTGTGATCAGCTCTGACTGTGTAAACATAGATGGTCCCCCGCTCCCCCTCCCTCTTCGGCTCGAACCGGAACCCGCTGGCGATCCGTGGCGATAAGAGACGAGTCCAGGCTCGAGGGCGACGGAAAATGCGACCTGTACAGTTCAATAATTTTGGACAGATGGGACATAAACTAACTACGCCGCTAGCGGCCGCTAGTTATACAATTAGATTCAATGGAATAGCCGCAGGCGGCGCCGAGCGGTGAAACCGGAAGTACGTCACAATCAAAAAACGTTTTTTGAAACAATCATTACTCATAAAATATTTATCCTACACAACTAAAAACATATATGCATGCATTTCGAAATATTTTTATTTTATTATTTCACTTTTATAAAAAAAAAAAAAAAAAGAAATCTTCAAATGGTGAAGAAGAGCTGCAGTCCAAGGAGGGGCGGCGCCCCTAGCGCCCTCTAGTGGCGGCCGCCACTGGGATGAGGAGAAGCTAGTTCTTAATGACACAGCTGCTCAGTAAAATTGAATTTCTAGTAAAATTCTGATTTTGCAGATTTACAGCTGTAAAGTGTCATTTTTACAGAGCTGATGAAGTCAAACACCACTTGCTGATATTTTTTAAACTCAAATTTTTTTGATAATTTGTTCATATTAATGTTTCCCCAGAGGTTTTCATATATTTGATAATATGGGATGGTTTTACTTTAATAAAATGTTTTTTTTTAACATTCACCAATTTTGTTTTTACTAAAGTACGAGCTGTGAGTTGTAGATGAACGAATGAAATTAAAACAGATACACAAATATTCTCACAAAGAATAACTCAACACTAACAGATAATATAGTGTACTACTGTAACTTTATTTACACATAACTACAGAAACACTTGGTTCATTGTTATCCTTTTTTTTCAAACAATATGTTCATTTGAACTGTCAGAAAAAATATTAAATTCATATTTTCATTGATTCATTTTCATCTCAATGCTCTGGCCAGTTGTAGTATTTCTGCATATTTTGATGTCTTGATGCACAAACGTACCAGTCCTGATGTTCTACAGGATTCTGTAGCATCAGTCCTGGTGTTCTACAGATCATGAAGACGTCTCCATCTGTTCTTTAACAATATCAAGGTTTGTTCTCCTCCACCTGGGTCCACTCTTCAGGTGAAGATATTTCAGTGAATTGATGATAAAACACACAGACACACACAGTATACATTATAGGCAGTATACAGTATATTAAGACAATGGGTCAAACTAATGTCATGTATTTCCATCATTTTAATGATACACCACTATAACACCAAGTGATGTCCAAATTAAATAGAAAAATAAATATGAAATATTTTCAACATGTTGACTGGATTACATAACAAAGCTGACAAATTGAAGCAACATGATCAAAGCAGCATAAGCATGTGCAAATTGTTTTGTACACTAACTAATAACTAATAATGTTGAATAATTATTAGAAACATTAACTAATATATTACCATTTCAGTGCTGTGGAAACTATTTAGATGTTGTAGAATTCCTTCTGCCTCTCAACTATCAGCTGCTGTAAGTCATCACACAGCTGCTCACTTCCTGAAGTGAAAAGTGTACAAAAACCAGCAGCAGCAGAAAAAAAATTATAATCTGCTGTTTACTCGAAATAACTTTGGCTTCTCTGAAGACAAACCGCTAAAGTATAAAGTTTTAAATGGCTAAATTGGACGGATCGCGTTTGTATCTTCGTCCATTGTATTCAATGTGCGCATTTGAGGCGAGTCTTTTTATGACGTCATAATCCCGCGACGGGAAAATCCGTATTTACCATGTAAAAAAAACGGCGCTAATTTTAAACTATTTTTGAGAGGAATTTTCATTAATTTCACATTGTTTTAGCAAAAACAATCAGAGGTCAATCTTAATATATATATGTTGTGCCATTTTATGGAAAGTTCAAAGATGATGTCAGGGGAGCTTTAAGAGAGAAGTCTAAAGGGAACTGACATTTTTGCAAAGCCAAGCTATAGAACTAGTTTGAAGGGACGGTTTATTTAAATACAGGGAGTTGAATTGTGGAATGTTTTGGGAAATGATGTTAAAAATGTAAACTCTGTGCTTATGCTTAAAAATTATCAAAACTAAATTGTTAACAAAATACTAAAACTTTTAGTAAAGTGTTTTATTTTCTAGATTTTTGTAGATTGTGAAAAGTTACTCTTTTTGCTCTGTTTGCGCTGTCACTTTTCCTCCTGCAGCGTGAGGCTGTGAGGTTGTGAGGCTGAAACAGAACCCTGAGCTCAGTAGCCCCGCCTCCAGAGGCTCGCCTCGTGTGTGTGTGTGTGTGTGATGTAACTGGACACCTTCACAACCGTTTTATGAGATCGCTCAGCGCACAGATACAGTTTTAGACAAAAACACGAGACATTATATTCACCAGCTAAACTATAGAAATGTAGTTTATATAGCAAAAGTATTTGGACATTTTAATAGCGACATAAAAGAGGCAGGAATTTTCCTGCCTTCCCAAATCGCTCACAGCTGCAGCACGTCAGCGAGTGATTGCGCAATCTGAAGTGAAGCAGCCGGTGCCTCTCTGCGCAGGTCTGCGCGTCTCATCTCAGTACAGTATTTGAACGCTAAATAAGAAAAATCGGCGATTTTGAATAAAAATCAACTTAAAACTGGTTTAGTTTTTAGTAAAATAAGTTTGTAGTACAAATCAAAGGATAAAGACAATAATTACATTTATTTTTTCAATTAATTTTTTTTTCTTTCCATGATGACAGGGGAGGCGTGGCCTCACTTGCTGCCCCTGACCGCACGTCACTGTCATATTCATATTTATTCATTTTATAATAATGAGATACAACAT
>JBBPBX010092098.1:0-13802 GCA_038048925.1 Garcialebias charrua
ATGTTTCCTATCAACTGCTATATCAAAATCAAAAATCCAAGATGGCCGCCAACGCTACTTTCAAATGGCTTTAACTCAGCCATCATTATACATAGAGAGCCGAAATTTGGTGAGGTTGTAGCTGAGGACATTATCTATCATGTACGGAATCCAAATCAAAAATCCAAGATGGCCGACAAAGTAAAACATTAAAAAACTGTAAAAATCCAAGATGGCCGCCAACGCTACATTCAAATGGCTTTAACTCAGCCATCTTTATTCATAGAGAGCTGAAATTTGGTGAGGTTGTAGCTGAGGGAATCCTCTATCATGTACGGAATCCAAATCAAAAATCCAAGATGGCCGACAAAGCAAAACATTAAAAATACTGTAAAATCCAAGATGGCCACCAACGCTACTTTCAAATGGCTTTAAATCAGCCATATTTATTCATAGAGAGCCGAAATTTGGTGAGGTTGTAGCTATGGACATTCTTTATCATGCATTAGGTGAAACGGCCATTTTGATTGAATATGCAAATTAGGTGAAGTGGCCATTTTGGTTCAATATACAAGGCAGTTAATTGCCTTGCGAAGTAAGTCAATGCATGTATTGTTACCATTTTGGTTCTACAATTTAAGTAGACAAGTTAGCCATTTTGATTTAATAAGCACATTAGGTAAAGCGGCCATTTTGATTGAACATGCAAGTTGGGTGAAGCGGCCATTTTGGCATTCACACATGCATTTTCTCAGGAAATGCAATCTAGTTGTGTGAATGCCAACAAGGCATTCACACTATAGAGATTGTCTTCCGGTTACTATCCTGATTCCGTACGTTTTTCGGCACGCTACTCCTCCTACAGTTTTTGTGCTATTGCAACAATTCATATATCAAAATGTTCAGCTCATTCAGGACATGATGGCTATGACTTTTGGTATTGGTGCAACTTTAGCTTTTTGAATTATTTAGCCTTTTCGGCCATTTTCTTCCCCATTGAAAATGAATGGAGCTAATTTTTCATCCTTGATATCTTTGGAACTCTTTAGAATATTTCACTACTCCTTTCACATTTTGGACCAGCTTAGCTTCCTTCAGCTACCTTGTACATTTTTTAAAAAATATTTCAGCTACTTTCAGCTAATTTCAGCTGTTTTTTCAACTGCTTTGCACTCTTTTCAGCTTTATGCAGCTTACTTCAACATTTTTGTACTTCTACTGACTTATTTCTGCTAATTTCAGATCATTATGCTCCTTTCAGATAATTTTTGAAAGATTAAGATATTTTAGCTATTTTAGCTACTATTTAGCTGTTTTATGATAATTTCAGCTTTTTCAGCTATTTCAACAATTTTTTTTAATCAATCCAACTTTTTTCAGCCTAATTCAGCAAAACCATGCTCTACCAACTTCCTTCTGGTAAAATGAAAACTAGTTTGGTCTAATGTCTGTTGTCTTTTAGACGAACGACGCAAGATTTGGTAATCCCTATAAATTTTGAAGTCTATGGCGAGACTCATCAAAATGAATAGATCTAGAATAGAAACGATCGAATCGGTTCTACCTAAATGATTGGGAGATCAGTGTAGATTATAGTACCTTAAGTAGTATTAATCTACTATGACTCATCAAAGATTGAGATCTTTAACAAAATGAACAGCATGTTGGCATAGTTAAAATCCATTTAAGTTTTCAACTTATCAACAATCAAAACCTCTTTTGGCTGGGAGTGTTCAGAAAACAATAACAACTTCAATAACAACAAAAGTAGCAATCAAGCCACTAGAAACAACGTTTCACTACAACAAACTCACTCTGGTCGTCAGATTCCAATGTGTCACACACGAGAAATACAGCCTAAACCGATTAGTTTATTTACTAACCTGTGTTTGGACGACCTTATTTTCCCATGAAGTCTGTGAGTTTCCGAGCTCTTTGTCGTTTGTGGGGTTATTGAAATCTTTGTCCTTGACATGGGCATGGCCTAACATCACCCCCCTGTGGTCATGAGGGACCAAGCACACGGGTGTGGACGTCCGTCCATGGGCACGAGTTAGGATGCCATTGTTTAGTTTAAGCTGTTCGCGCAGTTTATGGGGAACCTTGTACAGGAACCTTATAGGTCTCGGCCAACGTACCTCTGTACGTTTACCTCTTTCTGCGTAATGCAGGTGTGTCACAACTGTCGGCGCCGTCGCAGGCGTGTCTCTGTCGTTGTGATGTATGTCTTCCCACTTCATGAATGAAGAGGTGCTCTTTGAGTCTGTAAGAACTATGTCATCTCTGAGTAGTTCTAGATTCAA
Organism: Garcialebias charrua; assembly: GCA_038048925.1. Taxonomy (NCBI): domain Eukaryota; kingdom Metazoa; phylum Chordata; class Actinopteri; order Cyprinodontiformes; family Rivulidae; genus Garcialebias; species Garcialebias charrua. Next base: position 2,283 of record JBBPBX010092098.1, read on the forward strand.
ATGCTCTTGAACCAAGGTTTCATTGAAAGCTTGGATGATAACTGAATTACCTGTCCCAGAGGACAGCACAGCGTTCTCGGTGCGTGATCCTTGGACCTCTACACCATCCTCTACCTGTGGTAGGAAGTGTGAGTCTGCCCCCCTTTTGTTTGAGGAGGGGTCCTCAAAATCTGTAACAATGAAGTCCAAGTGACTGTCAGCGTGTAGTAGACTGTCACTTTCAGGACTCGGATGTCCTTGAACCAAAACTTCACTGAAATCATGGCTGTATGCCGAATTACCTGTCCCATAGGACAGTACAGCGTCATCGGTGTGGGACCCTCGGATCTCCACACCTTCTTCTACCGGTGGTAGGTAGTGCTCAGTGAGTGCTGAAGGTGTCAGCTCGCAGAGGAGGTTCTCGTGTTGGGCCAGAGTCTGGTCCAACTGTTGAGTCTCCTCTGTCTCACCTGTAGTTGAAGGTTCACTTACCGGGTCTGTGGTCTCGGTTGGGGAATCCCATGTGACCTCAGCGGTACCTGTTGTTAGACAGTCAGTGTCCTGACCTTGGGGAGGTACCACGATTGGCAGTGGACTGCTCACTGTGGCCCACATTGTCTGATTGCCATAATTTATAATCGCTTCAAAGCGATTTATAAAATCTTGGCCAACCACAAATGGAGTCTGGAGTGAGTCAAGTTCAGACACATATACCGGATGGTATAGTGACATTTCGCCAATCTGCATGTGAACCATGGCTATTAGGGTTGTTCTCGTCTTTGCAAGGCCTTGTTGCTCACCATAAGTGTCTTTCACAAAGGGTATTTGCCTGCCAACATCGTTAGCGGCGGTCCTTAGCTCCTCAAACAGTTCGGCTGACATGATAGACACGTCTGAGCCGCTAACCAGGAGCGCTTCTTGCGCGAGGACCCCTTCCAATGTGAGTGGCAGGTAAGCTCTCTTAGCTATCCCCCTTTTTATAAAGTTACACAGAAACCGTTCAGGTTTTTCCACACGTTTCTGTGTACGTGTGACTCTGTCTGTGTAATCATCGTCGCTGTCAGCATCATGATGGCTGTCTGCCTCATGACCTTCAGGATGTGGATTTTCAGCAAATTGTTTGCTGTCAGCATCTTGATTCTCAGGACGCTGATCATCAGCAATTTGCTTGCTGTCAGCATTTATGTCAGTGTTGACGTTGTTATTGTCAACTGTGTGCACTGAGTTGTTGCAAAAGGCAGTGCTGCACGTCGATTCGTCTGGTTGAACAACGTTGTTTGTGTTATCATCAAGGACAACGTCATACGTTGTGTCAGCTTGGTCAACCACTGTAACATTCAAATCATTTGACAAACAACTCACAACCTCAGTCACGTCCTCGCGCGGAGGCGCCGTTTCCATAATCTGGAGCATGTGTGACTCATTGCATGTCTCAAACTGTGCAGTTCGAGGGGCAGGGGCAGGAGGGCCGCTTCTCGTGGGTACATGTTGGGACAGACCATTTTTCAATGGTTCACGGTTTCCATGCAACCGCCTTCGAATCTCACCCACTGTGAGATCCATGAGAGAACTCTTTTGGTTCGATCCGAACCGTCTGGGTTCATCTAGAGAGCGAACACCTGCCTTTTGTGGTTCATTGCTCATCTCAGGGTCTTCCACCTGAGGGGCAGGGGGTTCAGAACTCCCCGTGAACCGATCAGAGTCAACTTTACAGCTCGTAGCACCATGCTGTTGTTTGTTATCATGAAAAACATGTATACTTTCACACTCTGAAGGAGAGGAAACCCCTTCTACTTCCTGCGAGTGGGACGTGACTTTTTGACCTGGGCACACCACTGAGGGTGTTTTTCGCTGTTCGAGCATGTCAAAAAATTCCAAAGCACATTGTTTAATTTCTGCCATGGTACTCTCTTCGCAATTAACATTGAAGCGAACACATTTCATTATGAACGGTATCAGATTCAAAGTGAACCGATTTTTAAACTCCACATCTTCCTCTAAGCCAGTGACAGTTTTATCCCCTGTGTAAACAGAGAGAAGCCTGTCGTAAAACACCAGGGGATGTTCACCTGGTTCCTGAAGGACGTTCTTTGCAGCTAAGTGCCTATCAAAGGATGCACCTGTTAGAACGTCCATCTTTGTACTGGTTTTCTGTGAAAAATCAAGGAAAGTCGGTCTTATATCACAGTGGACGGTCTCACCATGTGATGCCAGGATGTGAAATTAAATAAAAAATCAGTGATTCCTATCAATTTGTCGACCTGTGACAAGGTCAAACAAAATTGGCTGTTGTTTGTGTGATTTTGTGAAAATCAAGACAAAAGAAGCCTCATGTGTGTTATTTTAAACTTGCAGTTTAAAAAACAGGGACAGACAGTTAGTTTTGCACAGAATTGATGATAAAAATGTCAAGTTTTATCAAAAAGCAGACAAGTCTGTATTACTTCTGTGTAACTGTTCTGCCATCAACATTTGATTATATGTGAAAATCAAAATAAAGTGTGCTGTGAGTACAATATTTCAAATTGTACCCCGTTTAAAAACAGGAACGTTCAAACGTACAAATTACAGGAAGACTGCGTCTCCTCTAGTAACCAGCAGGTGGGGTGAGCAGCGCTGGATAAATTTATCACAGCGACCGCAATTCTCTTTCTGACCGCTATAGAGGCGCTGTTGTCACCTGTGAGCGCAGCCGTGAGCTGCCAAACATTCACAGACGTCTAACAACGGATCAAAAACAGCAAATCAGAAAGCCCAGAGCCCTGACGTGACAAAACTCTAGTATCCCCTTTCTCACAAAAATGAAATTATGTGAGTAAAATCGGTTGGACTGTGAAACATTTTAAACTGCGTTTAAAAGAAAAAAGGTCGGGCCTTCAAAGTAGATGCCACTGCCGGTGTCACGTGACCTGGTCACATGGCGATCGGTAGTTTCTGAACAACGTACTCATACATCCACCAACATCTCAAAAACACTGCGATGAAGCAGTCTTTTCAATGACAGTAATGGACAAACAAGCCTGAAACTTGTCTGGGACAAGCAGCTGAAGTGAAAGTTGACGCAAGCGTCAACACTTACAGCGTAATCGACCAATCACAGCGAAGACAGAACTGTAGTTCTAAAACCCAAGTGTTCATGGGAAATTGTGTCTTCCAAACCTAACGCCACCCACGTGTGACGCGCCGTTCGAGCGGTGTGTTCACGGACCTGCGGTCGGTCGAACAAAAGCGTGGAACGGACTTTTCAACGTTCTAAAACAGTCATAAATATCGCAAAACACCGCGGTTAAGCCAGTCTTCGACGATATCACGTGCATAGAACTCAAACAACACAGATAAACTGTCAGAAATGTGTGCAAAAATGAATCCGACAACCAGAGTCTACAGAAACCAACGTTCTTGAACACGACACACAATGGACCAATCACAGCGTTTTAAGCAGCCATCTTGTCTCGGTACCGCTTTTAGCAGCTCGACCCAAGGTTCTAGACCCTTCTTTCACAAAATAAACGTATTTTTACACCGCAGAAAATACTGTCAATGAGCTAAAACACAACCAGGTTAACTCCCCCGCCTTCCAAAGAAGGCAGCACGCTAACTGTGTACAACAACGGACTTTACGTCAAACGGAACCGGAACACATCCGGTCCAAAAGCGGAGTGGGTTTTTCCCGAACCTCGGCTAACACACGTTGTAACAGAAAAAGGCACTTAATGGAGCAGCATATGTGTGAAACAGACCTTCAACAGTAAATCGCAGATGCAATAAAATGAAGCAGAGGTGACACGGCGGTCACAAAACGAAAAAATGCATGCAGCCTCGCGACACGTAATGAAACGTCTCACAAAAACAAACATTCATTCATCCGCAGCTTCAAAACATTCGTTCAAAAGTGAAAGAAAAGACAATTCTAACGGGAAACGCACCAGACAATGCCACTATTAGCAATCTCTGAGACACTCACCAGCCAAAACTATTCTATAAGTCCACAGGATGCAAACTAATGCCAACAACACCGTAACAATAATAAGCTACACAAAACAACTTAATAATCGTTCCAGGAACTCGGATGAGCCACCAATTGTAAGAAATAATTGTTTGGGGTAAGGTATTTGAACACTTACTGAGCCACCATTATTGTAGATGCGCAGTTTAGCAGACTTTAATCTTGCACAAACTGCCACCAATGCGCAAGTTCTTCCTTTTTCCGATACTAAATTGTTTTTATTGTGATTAGACAAGAATGTAATTTCACACTTAGACCAATTTATGTTGGTCTACCAGAAAATAGACCTTTTATTGAAACTATCACAAAATTACATTAAACATTGGTATCGATATTAGCTCTGATTTAATAACTACTATGACAAGAATTCAAATTAAAAACAAACAGACAGTTGGACCTTTCTGTTGGCACATTACTTAAAGTTTACCATGATGAAAATAAACATAAGGAGGAGTTTAAGGAGGAAAGATAAAAGATTGAAAGGAAATGGTTGAATCTTATCTTGAGATGTTTAACCAGAGATAGCACCCTCTGCTCGGTTTCGGCTGGACGTCCGTACCGTGATGAAACGACTTTTACCTTCGTGAAGATGATCCTGTCTCGACTCCGGTAAATTAGTCAAGCCAGACGCGCATGCTGCTGCGTTTTACAGGCGACCCACGTTCATCTTGCCACGGTCTCGAGACCGTCTGCGTCGGCCTCCCAGAGTAATGCCCAGCTCTGGTTTTGTTTCAAGATAACTTCCAGAAAGAGTGTCACCGCTTGGAGCTGTGACACTCGAAGGGGTTCACAGCTGACGTGCTGTTTGAACCTTTGCTGAAGACGTGGGCCCTTGGTGCATGGCCGGGACGTACATCAGCTTTTCCAGAGGAGAGATGCCAGGTGTCAGTTAGTTATCTCCAAAAACCAACAAAACAATGCAGGAAGTGCCCTTTTAAGAAGGGGGTGTGACTTAGTCACATACTTCCTGCTGATTGGCTGTCCATCACTAGAGAAGGAGTGACTTTGCAAGTGAGTGAGTTTGAGTGACAGATGATAGGGTAGACAAAACATAGAAAACATAAGTGAGAAGATGCAGGTGCATGTGATTTGTTTTGAGAACAGATTCATTGTTTTTAGAAAGGACGGGAGACCGAAAGCAAGCTATGTCTAGCACTTTTCCTTCGAAACAAAAACAGTTCAAACAAATACGAAGGATTGTTCATTCAACTTTAGACACTTATTCTGCATAGAGCAGACAGTTTAAAGCATGATCATTCTGAGATGTTCTCTTAACTTTGTCATATTTAAAATATACCAGCTTAGTGAAATCATCATTGAAATGACAAAAATACTGTTTGATCAATTCTGAATTAACACACATTAAAGAGAAAGTTCAATCTGATTAATTAGTGTCCATTAATTCATAACAACTGTTAACCAAAACAGTGTCCACTCGTCTCCTTGAAGGCCCCAAGAAGGTGCAACACCGAGAGTTCCAAAGAGATGCAGAGAGGTGTACTTGAAGGTCAAGCCTAAAATATCAGAGGTTAGGTGTATCACTACACAGGCATAAGGGTTACAGGATTAATCAGAGTACAGACATAAAATACATTTATATGCATATAAATGGAAGCAGAAATACAGAACCTTCCTATTGCAGCGTTCCCTCCAAAGTGCTCTCCGAGCTCTGTTGCGGGTTTCTCTTATACCTTAGATAGGACCTTGGCTGTTTCCATGACAACGAAGGTCAGTGGCCTCTCTTCTGACTAAGATATGGTGTTCTGGTGTGCGTTATCTCTAGATGGATGTGCGAGCAGAGTCTTAAATCAGTAAAGCTGTTTTCTAGATGTGAACTCTAAGTGTATTAGCCTTTAAGTAATAATGTAGTCTATCATAGTATATATATTATGTGTGATGTGTTCTGGTTACCGAGCACAATGTATTGTTGTCTGTGGACCACCGGCAGTAACTATGTTACCTGCACTGGATGAAGAGAAACTACTTGATTAAGTTATGATTATATGAAAAATGGGCTCCTAAGCTAAATAAACTAGTAAACCACGTAATTCGTGTTTGTCTAAAGTCCAAACAGTAACATTTCCTGAGCATATAAAATCAGTAAACGGTGTATAAAACAGTGTCATAACTCTTCATTCCCTCTCATGACCTATTGAAAATAGGTCACCAAAATGGACAAACCTACAGAACTGAACCACAGGAAGCAAACAATATACCCAGGATAGAATTAGGCAAAGTTTATAAGTAAAGAAAAATACTTTATTATAATTAAAAAAAAATTCCTTCTGAAATAATCGAACGCAACAAAACACCCTGATGCATGCTCAATAATCCAGGTAGAAAAATCTAAAAAAGCTAAGTCTGGTCCTCTGGACATTCAAAAAACAAAACAAAGCAAAAAAATGTAGAAACGTTTCGTCTTTCGTCCGAAAGACTTCCTCAGTCTGAGTTGCTGTATTCAGCTCAGTCTTATAAATAGCACCCTCTCACAGTGGATCAACCAGTTGGCTGATGACAGCCGAAACCAGCTGCTCACATGATCAAGGAGGACCATCAGCCTAACGATGGATCGTTAGCACCCTGATGGTTGTTTGCTATTCACAGAGGGCTGAGTGATACTAGCAATAACAGCATTGTAAGAGGGGGACAGTTGAACCCGGAGGCCTCCACCTCTGTTTAATGATGGACGGTTTCTTTTCACAAAGATGGCCTCCTTTACTCCTCTCTCAAACCATCGTTCCTCTCTATCAAGGATGTGAACATCTTCATCCCTGAAAGAGTGACCGCTGGCCTGGAGATGAGTGTAGACCGCAGAGTCCTGACCTGATGATGTTGATCTTCTGTGCTGGGCCATCCTTTTGGCCAGTGGATGTTTAGTTTTCCCAATATAAGACTGATCACAGCCCTCTTGACACTGAACAGTGAAGGGTAATACACAATCCTATGTTATTCTGATTAAACCTATTTCACAAGTGTTCTTATTCATAACTGTGTATCATGTAATCACAAATGTTTTATACAATCATGCTTGTGTGCTTAGACAACATAGTAAAATGTGTGCATTTATTAATCTTACCTGATCATTAAGAAATAGTGCCAGAAATGCAGGAAACAGACTGGAAGCTCCCGAAGCAGCTCTCGGTGCCAAACTGCACCTAACATTCCAGGGGGAAAGGGCAGAGACATAAATTGGCCTTCGACCAGAACCAAGACATTTATATAAAAGCAAACACAGAATAAATACACTACAGTAGTGCATTACACATAATGTTCGCAGGATAAATATATAAATGTACACATAACACATTAAATCCATCCATCCATCCATCCATTTTCGTCCGCTTATCCGGGGTCGGGTCGCGGGGGTAGCAGCCTAAGTAGGGAGGCCCAGACTTCCCTCTCCCCAGCCACTTGGAGCAGCTCCTCTGGGGGAATCCCAAGGCGTTCCCAGGCCAGCCGAGAAACATAGTCCCTCCAGCGTGTCCTGGGTCTTCCTCTGGGCCTCCTCCCGGTGGGACATGCCCGGAACACCTCACCAGGGAGGCGTCCAGGAGGCATCCTAACCAGATGCCCGAGCCACCTCAACTGGCTCCTCTCGATGTGGAGAAGCAGCGGCTCTACTCCGAGTCCCTCCCGGATGACTGAGCTTCTCACCCTATCTCTAAGGGAGAGTCCAGACACCCTGCGGAGAAAACTCATTTCAGCCGCTTGTATCCGAGATCTCGTTCTTTCGGTCACAACCCAAAGCTCATGACCATAGATGAGGGTGGGAACGTAGATCGATCGGTAAATTGAGAGCTTTGCCTTTCGACTCAGCTCTCTCTTCACCACGACAGACCGGTACAGCGCCCGCTTCACTGCGGACGCTGCACCTATCCGCCTATCGATCTCACGCTCCAGTTTTCCCTCATTCGTGAACAAGACCCCGAGATACTTAAACTCCTCCACTTGGGGCAGGACCTCATCCCCGACCCGGAGAGGGCATGCTACCCTTTTCCGGCTCAAGACCATGGCCTCGGATTTGGAGGAACTGATCCTCATCCCGGCCGCATCACACTCGGCTGCAAACCGCTCCAGCGAAAGCTGTAGATCACGATCTGATGAAGCCAATAGGACCACATCATCTGCAAAAAACAGAGAAGCGATTCTAAGGCCACCAAAACGGATCCTCTCAACACCTTGGCTGCGCCTAGAAATTCTGTCCATAAAAGTTATGAACAGAATCGGTGACAAAGGGCAACCTTGGCGGAGTCCAACTCTCACTGGAAACGAGCCTGACTTACTGCCGGCAATGCGGACCAAGCTCTGACACCGGTCGTACAGGGACCTAACAGCCCATATCAATGGGCCTGGTACCCCATACTCCCGGAGTACCCCCCACAGAACCCCCCGAGGGACGCGGTCGAATGCCTTTTCCAAGTCCACAAAGCACATGTAAACTGGTTGGGCAAACTCCCACGCGCCCTCCAGGACCCTGCTGAGGGTGTAGAGCTGGTCCAGTGTTCCACGACCAGCACGAAAACCACACTGCTCCTCCTGAATCCGAGGTTCGACTATCCGACGGACCCTCCTCTCCAGAACCCCTGAATAGACCTTACCAGGGAGGCTTAAGAGTGTGATCCCCCTATAGTTGGAACACACCCTACGGTCCCCCTTTTTGAATAGGGGAACCACCACCCCAGTCTGCCAATCCAAGGGAACTGCCCCCGATGTCCACGCGATATTGCAGAGTAAGCCAACACAACCCCACAACATCCAGAGCCCTAAGGAACTCAGGGCGAATCTCATCCACCCCTGGAGCCCTGCCACCGCAGAGCTTTTTAACCACCTCGGCGACCTCAGCACCAGAGATTGGAGAGCCCGACCCAAAGTCCCCAGGCTCCGCTTCCTCAGTGGAAAACATGCCAGTAGGATTGAGGAGGTCTTCGAAGTATTCCGCCCACCGACTCACAACATCCCGAGTTGAGGTCAACAGCACGCCACCCCCACCATAAATGGTGTTGTCGCGTACCGCTTCCCCCCCCTGAGATGCCGGATGGTGGACCAGAATCGCCTCGAAGCCGTACGGAAGTCATTCTCCATGGCCTCTCCGAACTCCTCCCACGCCCGAGTTTTTGCCTCAGCAACCACCCGAGCCGCATGCCGCTTGGACTGTCGGTACCTATCTGCTGCTTCCGGGGTCCCACAGGCCAAAAAGGCCCAATAGGACTCCTTCTTCAGCCTGACAGCATCCCTCACCGCCGGTGTCCACCACCGGGTTCGAGGGTTGCCACCACGACAGGCACCAACAACCTTGCGGCCACAACTCTGATAAGCTGCCTCGACAATAGAGGCGCGGAACATGGCCCACTCGGACTCAATGTCCCCCGCCTCCCTCGGAACGTGTTCAAAGCTCTCCCGGAGGTGGGAGTTAAAGCTCCGTCTTACGGGAGACTCTGCCAGACGTTCCCAGCAGACCCTCACAATACGTTTGGGTCTGCCAGGTCTGACCGGCATCCTCCCCCACCATCGGAGCCAACTCACCACCAGGTAGTGGTCAGTTGACAGCTCCGCCCCTCTCTTCACCCGAGTGTCCAGGACATGCGGCCGCAGATCAGATGAGACGACAACAAAGTCGATCATCGAACTGCGACCTAGGGTGTCCTGGTGCCAAGAGCACATATGTACACCCTTATGCCTGAACATGGTGTTCGTTATGGACAATCCATGACGAGCACAGAAGTCCAACAACAAAACACCACTCGGGTTCAGATCAGGGGGGCCGTTCCTCCCAACCACACCCCTCCAGGTCTCACTGTCATTGCCCACGTGAGCGTTGAAGTCCCCCAGCAGAACAAGGGAGTCCCCAGGAGGCGCACTCTCCAATACCCCCTCCAAGGACTCCAAAAAGGGTGGGTAATCTGCACTGCCGTTTGGCGCATAGGCACAAACAACAGTCAGAGCCCGTCCCCCCACATAGGCGAAGGGAGGCTACCCTCTCGTTCACCGGGGTGAACCCCAACGTACAGGCACCAAGCAGTGGCGGCTGGTGGTTTTTTTTTATGGTGGGGCGCCATAATTTTTTTTTTAAGCATGTGTAGAAGTATACATAATTATGTTTGTATACTGTAAAGTAAGTTTGTTCATGTTTTTATTTGTATATATCAGGTGTATCCATTTGTATAAAACTATCATTAATAAAACATGGTTCATCTTCACCTTGTTTGAGGCATCAGTGTGAAAAGAGAATGGGAATGTTCTGCTTCCACTTTTCAATTGTTAGACAACTTCTATCATATTCTGTTATAATTATTTTAGTAATACAAGTTCATAACATAAATAGAATTGTGAGGGTCCAGACTTAAATAAGGACAAAGGTGTTCAAAAATCCACCAAATAATTCAATTTAATAGTTCCAAAAATAAACTAACAAATAATTAAATTTCAATGAAAAATAAATCAAAAGATAATAACAAATTTGGGCCCAACTTAAACAGGTCAACTGAAGTCTAACAAGGAGGAATGATTCCAGATTAGATTTTAAATAACTGATTTATGGGGAAGAAAAATGATCTATTTTACTGTGATCCACCTGATGAGCTCCACCTATACTTAAGGCTGCAGTCAAGTCCTACTCTTCGCTGGAGCATTGATGCCTACTCATGGTATTTATGCTTCTAGCCAGTTTGTGAGTACAGTACTTTGAGAGACACTTACCTTGTTTTTTGTTGTGTTTCCAGTCCTCGTTTCCATCTTGGTCCTGGGTTCAGTTCTCTGCTCATCGTGTCTTGCCCTCCAACCACTTGCCTGCCTCATTTCGCCCACTGGGATTCATCTCAAGGAACTAAGGATTTCTCTGTAAAATAAACAAAACTAGATCAATCATCTTGAAAGAGCCTTAGTCAAGCCTTTCTGACAGTTTGTTTCATCTTCTAGGAAATCCAGAAGATCCCTGTACATGTGTACAGTATATAGACTTGCACTGTAAATAATAAACACTGTTACTTTTGCACTTCTTCGTCTTGTGTCGTTCTGGGTCTCATTACCAACTGGGTAAACCTTTGAAATCATAACACTATGACCACTTTATTGTTCTTTTTACATATTTTGTGCTAATTTCAGCTTACTTTTTTGTTGCTAGTTTTATATCTTTCAAAATATGAAACTTTCCCTTAAAGGTGGAGTCTGCAGTTTCTGTAGAACATCAGCACTTAGAAAAAATTTCAACAAGCAAAGCATTCTGATCCCTCCCCCTCAGAGCCATATATGGCACTGCCCCCTTGTGGTCTGTTAAAATTCAAATTCAAGCTCTGTTTTTATTGGCTGATTCGAATTCAAGCTCGGTTTTTATTGGCTGGTTACAAACTCTGTTTTTATTGGCTGGAAAATGGCGGGTCACTTTTTCTTTTTAGAAATGCTTATTTACCACCTGGAGAAGCAAGGGGACAATATTTTTTTTTAGTTTTTTTCAGAGATTACCTCTCTAACATCAATCTAGTGACAGAGTGAAGAAATATGTTAAAAATATATTGTTAGAAAAGTTACATATAGCAGCT
>JBBPBX010092099.1:0-13802 GCA_038048925.1 Garcialebias charrua
CTCCAAATGGGTTTGGTACAACAAACAGAGGAAAAAAAATCTCAAAATACTGTTTTTTGTTTTAAAACTGTTATTTCAGAAGCAGAGGCATAAAAACAAATGTCCCTCATTAGTGAGGAGGGTCCGCTGGTAATTTCACTATAAAACCAAAAACTCAGTTTGTTCTGTTTTTTTTTTTTTTTTAATCCCATCTGAGCTTTAAATGGTGTCCTACAGGTCACGTGCCAAAGAAAACATTTCATAAACTCCAGAAATGCATCTTTATTTGGGGCTGAAAAACATTCCAACTCATAAAAATAACAATGAATAACTCTGAAACAATTAACCAGTTTGGGAAGAACTGAATAAAAATTCAATTTAGTTTATTTATCTAGTGCCGATTCACAACAGAAGCCGTCTCTGGGCACTGTAGGAACATTCATATAAATAAAAAAGCCAATTAGTAAAAGTTCTCTATCTAAGAGATCATTTACAAGAGTGGCCTGGTTTTGACAAAGAGTGATGACAACAGTAGATAATCGTAAAAGAAAGCATATGAATTTGGAAAAATAAATGAAAGAAAATTGTATTAAAAAAATGAAATGAAAAGAGCTACAATATAAAAAACTAAAAACAGGAACATGTCTGCGTTGGTTTCTCCCATGAACTTAACAGATGTTTGAAGCCACTTACAGTACAGAGGTCAAGGTTGAGAGCTTCAGATATTTTTGCAAGATATTCCAGGAATCAGAAACAAAGGAGAAGGCCCTTATGCCTAGTTAAGTCCTCAGTGAGGGGACACTGCATGTAATAATGTCCTGAGAGCGCACGCTGTAGCTGCACTCATGCAGAGACATGTAGGAGGAGATGTATGAAGGCAGCAGACCAAGAAGTGATTTAAAGTTGAAAATGTACCAGTGGGAGAGTCTGCGTGAAGTTAGGGAAGGAAAGGCATTTCCTAACATTCAGGGTTAGACATGATCTATTTCTGACAAGAAACCCAGTTTAAATTTCAGTTACTTTACTAAGTTTTCAACATGGCGCTTAAAAGAGAGATGCGAATTAACCAAGATACCCAAGTATGTGTAGGAATCGACAAACTCAATAGGGACACCATTAGAGGATAAAATGGAGGGCTGCTGGGACCGACTTCCTGTTTGAAAACAACATCCCTTTGGTTTCTTGGCGTTCAGTACAAGTTTGAGATGGACCAAGTCTGTCTGCATGATGTCAAAAGCAGATTTCAAAAGCTGGAAAACCTTAGCAACTGCTTTAGCTCGGCAGTAAACAACTGTGTCATCAGCATATACCGTATTTTCCGGTGTATAGGTCGCACCTTTTTATGGGTTTTTCAAAGCCTGCGACCTATACTCAGGTGCGACCTATATATGGCTTGTTATCACTTTCGGTGAAACAAATTTTTAAATCCAGCTCATTTCACAATTACGTTCATTTATTAAGGAAAAGTTCAGCTCAGACATATATTTGCTATAATTTTTATCAAACAAATAATTGTTTTTAAGTGTTAATCTTCTTAAAAGCCTTGCTGTGCGCTCCTGTGGCAGACATTTGCAGCAGAGCTAAACGTAGGTGCGACCTATACACCAGTGCGACCTATCTAGGGATTTTTCCAATCTATTGGTGATAATTGGACAATGCGACCTATACACAGGTGCGACCTATACACCAGAAAATACTGTAGATGTAAGGATGCACGTAAACCTGCAGTCTGAGAGTGAAGTGCTCTGTTAGGAAAATATGGAACAATAAGATGTGTAATATAAGGTTGTTAAGAGCTTTTTATGTTAGAAGCCCTCATCTGCTTGACGAACTATATTCATTAGAGTTTTATTTAAATCTGTAGCTTTAATTAGTCCTCAACAAATGCAGTCAGTATGTATAACTCTAAATTATACACAGTTTAAGTGAGACCTGGATTTTATTTTAATTAAAACAGATTGACCTGAGCTTTTTGCAGTCTTCTCACAAATAAAGACAACAGCTTTTAATACTCCTGATGTAGCTAAACCTGCTTCAGAAATTCAAACTCATAAATAAAAATTGTTTTTGACTGACTATGTAAAATCTATGTCTAACTGTTCAGTACATAATAATAATAATAATAATTAATTCAATTTATAACGCACTTTTCATTAACAAAAATCACAAAGTGCTAATTATTATTATTAAAAATAGCAACAGGAAAATAAATTTTAGCGCGGAGAAGCGGCGACATCACGCCAGGCGTCCTCTCCCGCCATGAAGCTTCTTCAGAGCTTCTTCAGAGGTGTATAAAATCTATTTAGTGATAAAACTCAGCAGTTATTGAACCAATACACACACATGACAATGATTTATCAATCTAAAATCAGTTCCTGATTTAGTTTTTATGTTTTCATTTTCATTTTTTCCAGTCGTATATGTGTCGTTGTATAATAGTGTCGATAACTTTGATGCTATGAGAATAATTCAGTGAATTTCTTCTTAACAGGCTAATCTGAGCCTTATCTCTTAATTTGGTTGCATTCACTGCAGTTCCAACAGTGTTGTGTTTTAGTAAACAGCGGAGCTGTTTTATTTGAGGCCTTTTAAAGATTTACTGCCTCAGTGGGCTCAAATGAGCGTGGAGTCAACAGCCCAGGAACAAAGTCCAGACATCCAGAAGGAGCGGGGCAGACTGTGGGCTCGTTTGGCTCAAAGAACAGGGAGAACAGGAGATTTACTGTGGGATTAAAAAGGTTTATATTTCTGTTGATGCACTAAAGTGGTTAAAAAAAGGGATTCACTGCAGCAGTTTGTTTAATTGAATCAGCTTTGGTTTGAATAAATTACTAAAGGAGAACCTCCTTAACTGCAGAAAACCATGAAACAAATATAACAACATGTAAAATTTAGCAGCCTGGACCTGGAACAACTAGTTCAAGTATGTGATGCTGAGACAAATCACGAGCTGTGATTTGAGCACCATGAACAGCAGATTTACTGCTTCAATTTCAAAATGTCCTTTAAACAATCAGAATCAGTAAAATACTCCATAAAGGTTTCCAAAATGCTGCAGTGCAGACCTTTATGCTTCATAGGTCACCAAATATAAACTAATCCTTTTTTTATCATTAGAATCCTCTTTGACAGCATATTAGGGCCAATGTAGGTATAAAAATAATAAAGAAACTGGTAAACAGGAAAAAAAATCATATGGTTTCCTTCAAATATTGAAAAATTTCTTTTGTGCAAAGGTTTAACGTTTTTCATATATTTGACTTTTTACCATACCATACCATACCATTTTATTTATAAAGCACTTTCAACAGGAACAAGTCCACACCAAAGTGCTGGACAAACAAACACGCAACAGGCAACACAGACAATGAAGTACAACACGAAAAACATAAAAACATTGCAGATCATAAATAAAACGATCCAATACAAATCAGCTGGCATTGAAAGCAATGGAGTAGTAGTGAGTTTTTAACCGGGATTAGATGGCCCTTTAGTAAATTTACCATTTTAATCTAAACAAACTGGCCTTTTTTATTGAAAAATTATCATTTAACATTAACATGATGCATTTTTTGGTATATTTATAACTTTAATCTTGAAAATTATGATATTTCCTTCTTGCAAATTTATAATTTTTCCATATAAAGAATATTATAGTTTTATTTTTGCATGCTATTGTATATAACCATGATGTTATTTTTATTTTTCATATTTATTCAAAGTGTTTTCATGAAAATAAAATTTCTGAGATTTTTCTTCATATTTTACTCCGCACACCAACTCGGTTTATTTGAGGTTTCAAAAACAATCTTGCTTTCACAACCCAGTTCTTCATTTTACCTCAAAGTAAAAACCAAGTTTTTATTCACAAAGCAGATATTTGAACAGAAAAATGCACAGTCTTCAGTTTTTCTTTTCTTTTATCTTTATTATTAGTCGTTTAAACACTGCTCTATTCATACCAGAAATATAATTTTAGTCTTCATTATACTATTTAGGTTCCAAATCTTAAAGCTGGTTAAATTAAATTAATTAAATTAAAGTTAAATTCAAACTTATCAAACTGAAAATTCACGACAGGAATTCAAGTTAAATAATCATCCCTCTGTATATTTCATATAAAAAAATCTAAAACAAATAGAAAACACAGATCTATTTTAAGCGTTGTGACTCATAAATCAGACTGAGCTGTCTGAAAGTGCGACTACGTTCATTCACAGCGGGTCTAATTGGTGTGACTCCTCTGGGGTGCTCATCATTCAGCAGCTTCATTGTCTTAGTCGCGGCAGCAGAAATTAGGTTTGAGGCGGGCTGTTTGGTGCGACTGAAAGATGTGAAACCGCCTCGTGAGTTCTTACAAGGTGCTAAATCACATAAATACTCTGCTGCTCATGTGTGTGTGTGTGTGTTCACATCCGATCATTCCCTGAAGTCTAGCTCTTATCAACCGAGCAGCAGTCGGGATTTACGTTTCTGATCCTCGGTATTAATAACGCGCCATCAGTATGCTTCATTCTGAAAGTTTGACAGAATCGCTTGGACGGACTGAAATGTCTGTCTGTTGCTGCTCATCCAGCTACATCTGTTGCAATTACACCAGGATTATGTGTGTTTTCATTAAACCGGTACCTGTGGAGTTTGTTTAGCTGCACAAGCTGCTTCTTTCACTTCAGTCGCTGCAGGTTTGACGCTCGCCCTAACTGTCGCAGATGTCGGTTGAGGAACAAGGAACAAACGTAGACTCGCAAGCAGAAGGCAGATGGATGGAATATCAAATATAAGCTTATGTATTAACAAACACAACAAACGAACTGTGCTGCTGTGGCAGGTAGTTCTGACGTCTACAAACAGACAGGAAATAGGACGTGTTGTGAAACAAAACACTGGAACAAACTGGTAAAGATCAGAGTCAGCCTGGAGCTAGATATACTGAGATGTAATGACAAACGATACGAGTGTCATATCATGAGTGTGTGTTGGAAGCACTCTCAGCTACTACCACAGCAAGCGTTAGCTCAGTATCTGAAACAATTCACTGACTTGTAGGCATAACTGTGCATGTTAAGGTGAATCAGCTGTCTGCATGGATTAACCTCAAAGGTACTTGTAGATGAACATTTAATCATTATTGTCTGCAAGTTTCAGTAAATTCCATCCAGTGGTTCATGAGATGTTCATGAGCATGCATGCACACACAGCTTTACACAAACCTGGTGAAAAACATCATCGTCCACATTTGCCTTTCAGCAGCAGACGACAATAAACAACAAAACAAGAAGCTAATGAAGGTAGAGATCACCATGAGTTGAGCAAAGGACAGAATATGTCAAACTAAATTAAATATGAACTAGAGAAATTGCATTTCCTGCAAGAATGCAGTGTGAATGCTTATTGCCGAAAGACTTGAGCTAAAAACTGCTGAGGAAGCTAAAACAGGCTGAAAAGGTTTTAATTGCTAACTCTTAATGTGAGTTGAATTTGAACAGCTAACGTTTGCTAGAAGGAGGAAAATAAAAGTGGAAAGCCAAAAAAAAAAATGGCAGAAATGTGTAGTTGAAAAAAGCTGAATAGATTAGTAGAATAGGCTTTGAAATATGTAGAGAGGTTGAATGATTACAAGAAAAATAAGAAAATAGCATAAAAGAAACTGCATGTCCTCAAAGAAGCAAAAGAACTTAGCAACAAAAAAAAAGTAGCTGAAAATACTAAAAATGGCTGAAATCGGCAGAAAAAAGCTGGTGAAGCAGTTGAAATTAGTAGAAAGAAAGGGTGAAAATTTCAAAGAATAGCAGAAAAAAGGCTGAAATCTGTAGAAAAATGCATACAAAGTAACTGAAAAAGCTAAAAAAGAAGAATTTTTTTTTTTAAGCTGAATTTATCAGACAAAAGCTCAAAGGTACATAAAAAATAAAATTAGCAGAAAGCAGCTGAAGGGAGCAAAATAATCGGAAAAAGCTGAAACGAGCAGTTAAAGGACAAACTGAACAAACGGTTTGAAGGATGTGGAGAGCAGAGCTCCATTCATTTTCAATGAGGAAAACATGGCCGACAAAGCTAAACACGTCTAAAAGTAAAAACTGCACAAATACCAACAGTCGCAGCAGGGATGTCCTGAATGAGCCGAACGTTTCGATGCATGAATTGTTGAAATTGAACAAAAATCGCAGAACGAGTTGCGTGTTGAAAAACACACAAAAGAAAAATGGATCTCAATAAAGATAATGATTTATAAACAATCACACAATAATAATCATAAAAACCTTAAAATGACACCAGGAAGACACAAACCAAAGAATATATCTACAGTACCTGGTTTATGAAAAGGTTTGAGTTTTTCTGTATAGTTTACTTTGCTTTCTGATTTCTCTGAAGATTATTGTTGTTTTATTACTCGTGTGCAGGATTTAACCAAGCAGCTGGACGAGGTGACCCAGAACTCAGAGATCATAGAGATCCGCCAGAAGGAGGCCGAGTGTGAGCTAGAGGCAGCCAGAGACCGAGTCCAGCAGCAAGCAACAGAAATCCTCCTCAAAGCCAGTAAGAACCTGAACCACTTCCTGTTTCTCTCTTCCCTCTCACCCTCAAGATGCTTTGTCATAAAAAGGCATCAAACAAACCCACCAACAACCTCTCTCATCTCTTCTGCGTTAATGTTATTGCTGCAAATCAAACCTAATGGCCTCCCCCATCCCTAAAAGGCAAATAAGGTGCTTCGAGTATCAAGTAAATCCAGTTGTGTTTGTGTGTGAAACCATGATTTAATAAGTAGCTGCGTCTCATTTGGTACATTGCATAAACACGAGTGTGTGATGCATGTGAGGAATCTGAACCACGCTCGGCTCATTGGTTTCATGAGCTCCTCGTGTCCAACGAGAATATTTTCCCTCTTTCCACCGGAGCTTCTTACATCTGAGCGATGGGACTCTGGTGAATTCAACTGTGACCGTCACATTTACCAGTGACGCAGATATCTCAAGCTCATTTTAGGAGGAAAACACTGTTTGACTTTCAACATGATCGTTTTTTCTTTTACCAAGTCCAACAAAGTTAAGTCAGATCTTCTGGATGGTTTCTTTTTTTGTTGAAATATTTCATCCTTCCTAACCCTAACCCCATCCAAAGGACTTCATCAGTCCGAGGAGCCACAACAAACTCAGTCCCATAAGTAGCACACTCACAAAGTGGACCAATCAATGTGGTGGTGATAAGATGGTTTCTGGAGTCCGTCCTCTCCACCGTCGACTCGTCTGAGGCAGCCATGGCCAAAGTGGTTCAAAACATCAAAGTTCATGCTCAATATTCCAGCTAATATAAATGCAGGTAATCCACTTAGCCGTGTCTGCCTCAGAAGGAGTCGACAGTTTGCTAACTGTCCCATTGTTGTTGGTTTTATTAATGAGACCGGTTATATACTGGTTATTTTTCACCACTTTTATTGTCTGTCCAACAGATCTCACTTGTAAATGAGTCTTCAAGGCTCAATGTAATTTATATGTTTAAATAAAGGTTGAATGAATTGAATGAATATAAAGTCCAACTAGGGCTGGGCCATATCATATCGTTCCCGGTAATACCGGTAAAAAAAAAAGCTTGCCTGGGCAAAAAAGTTATATCATGATATGCTAATTTCAAAGTCAAAGTCAACTTTATTGTCAGAACTGCAATATGTACAGGACATACACAGAATTGAAAATTGCGTTTCTCTCAGTCCCTCGGTGCAACAGTAACTATTTAAACATTGAAACACTGAAACATATAATAATAGACATAAGCATAAAATAGTAAAGCTGTAACACTGTCCTGAGTTTTTGCATAGTGGTACAAGAGTATGAAAATTTACACCAACTCTAAAACTAAAACTAAAACACTAAACATTTAATGAACATAATACTGTCCTGAGTTTTTGCATACTAGTATAGAAAAAGTATAAAAAGTATAACTATAAAATAAACTAAAGGTTCTAGCATTGACATTTGCAAAGTGGCAAAGCAGCATATGAGTTAATGTACACAGTATATGTATGAGGTAGTAGTTGATGTTGTTATAGAGGCAAAAGTGGCATATGCAGTAAGGCATGATGACGTAATACATCAGGGTGCCCCGCCCCCTTAACAACCGAGCGCTTCAAACGACCAAACCGAACTGTGCACCTCCCCTCCACCTGTCAGTACTGGTGTAACGCTAGTTACGCACAATACTAGCAAGCTAAAATGATAAAAACAAAACGCGTGTCTCAGCTTCTCTCCATCCAGCTCTAAACTGCAGGTATAGACAGCTCGTCTCTGTCCCCCTCCCCCCACCCCGCTCTGAGCTGCCGGTGCTGCGTCTCCCCAGCTCTAAACTGTCTGTACAAACACGCGCAGCTCAACTGTCTCTTGAGTTCCACAGTCGGTCCACGGACCAAGAGGCAGGTGATCAGAGACAGATCAGTCAGAGAAATGAATCATTCCTGCATGAATAGATGAAGCTGAAACACCAACAAGCTTCAGGGTCAGCTGATCACCTTGTTACAAGTTCTGGAAGTTATAGTTCATTTAAAGGCAACATATATTTTGCTGTAGGTTACATTTATGCTCAACAGATCTTAAGATTCATTTTATTTAGTTGTTTTAGGAAACTACACCTGCACTTTAGTTTTTGTGGTGGATTTTGTTGATCTATATTTTGTGCAGACTTTTTCAATCTAAATAACAGATACGTTTTATTTTTTGTATTTTCATACTTGGAGACTGAATACTTTACTAAATAAAGTAATTTCAGTAAAATTACCCCTTGTTGATTTTTAAAAATTTATATAAATTTTTTTTCTATTTTATATATAATATTTTCTATTTATATAAAAAATATATATTTTCTGTCCTGTTAAGCACCTTGGTCAGTGCAAGGCATCGTAGGAAGGTGCTATACTAGGGGTGTAACGATACACAAAACTCTCGAGACGAGACGAGACAAATTACAGAGTTCGCGAGAACGAGACGAGATTTTAACATTAGTTCAAGAAAACTTCAAAGATCGGTTTTATGCCGCAAAAAGGCTTTTATTCTGTTTTAACATGTATTACAAACTCAACTGATGTCTTCATTTTACTGATTGAATCTCCTTAGACCTTAGAACGTTCAACTTTGTTTAAAAAAATAGATATTCACGCAGGACTTTCCAAAAATTGAACATAAATATCCGCATCAGCACTGAATCTGCAGCCGTCACTCACCAGTGTTGCCAGATTGGGCGGTTCACCGCGATTTTCCTTCTGACTTTTGCGGGTAAAGAGTGCTTTGGGTGGGTGGGACTCTATCTGGCAACGCCGGTCACACCGGTGTTTACACAAGTGTGTCTTTACATTCGGGGCAGCGTCGGCAGCGCCGGGACCCTCCATCAATGTAGAGGCGTCTGCGGCACCGGGACCCTCCATCAGTAGTTGGGGCGTCTTCTATAGCAACTTCATCCGGCGAAGCCATGCTGTCCGTGACGCTGACTTGCTAGGGGCTCTGCTAGCGCTAGCATTAGCGACTCGCGAGACAACGTTACCTCTCAACGAGAGATATCGCGGGAGTTTAATATCGCGAGATCTCGTACAACGAGATCTCGTTACACCCCTATGCTATACAAATAAAGTTTATTATTATTATTATTATTATTAATATTATTATTATAAAAATTTATATAATACTGCGAAGCAACATGTTAAGATAATTTTGTCCAAAAAAAAAAGTTCCCCTTCTCATCTCACAGCCATCCTCTTCACACCAATATGATAAAAAAAAAAAAATGTTTTTAAATAAATTTGATTTCAGTTTTTTTTGTTATATCACAAAATTTATCGTTATCGTGATAATTCTCTGAAATATCATGATATAATTTTTGAGCCATATCGCCCACCCCTAAGTTCAACATGCTGATTGCTTTAATATTTGTGTTGTTCTCCTGCTGTCCTCTCACAGGTCAGATAAGCAGCCTGCAGGCCACCCAGATGACCCAGGAAGCAGCCATCAGGGACCTGGACAACGAGCGAAGCCGGCTGAAGGATAAGGTGCTGAGGATGGAGGAAGAGAGGGAGGCCCTGCAGAACCAGAGCCAAGCCCTGGACGAGCGACACAAGCAGCAGATCCAATCCCTCGAGAAGGTGTGTGTGTGTGTGTGTGGTGTGTGTGTGTGTTTAGTATGCGTGCAACGCTGGAAGTAACCGTGTTATGAATAAGTAATAAGTCATCAAAATGCTGTGACTGAACTTTTCTGTGCTCTTTGCTCTACAGTACCTTTGTGTACGGTAACAATGTAAACTTCACCACGTGGTTCTCTGGAGACAGAATCAGATTAAATGTGAATCAGATTAAATGTGAATCAGATTAAATGTGAATCAGATTAAATGTGAATCAGATTACTGTAAATGTGCAGTGGTTGTCCCACGAGGATGAAGAAGGACTGAATGTGGGTTTAAGAAACATTTTACACACTGCTCTCTGCCTCTTGTTGCTTGTTGTTTGTTGGTAAACAAAGTTATCATCTACATCAGCAGAGCAAAAAACAACTTTCTATTTTTTCTACTAGACAAAATAAGCTTCTTTCAGTCAAAAGTGAGACAGTTTTTATTTGATGTTTAGTTTAAACTGTTTTCATTTAAAATCAGGTGTAATGTGAACGCATCACTTCAGACAAACTGAACTTATGTGGAGTGGCTTTATTTGTAAATATCACTTCATCCATCCATTTATCCATCTATCTCTCTGTCTGTCCATTCATCCATCCAGCCATCCATCTATCCATCCACCCATCCATCCATCCAACTGGCCATCCATCCAGCCAGCCATCTGTCCATCCATCCAGTCATCCATCATCCATCCATCAATTAATTAATTCAGCCATCCATCCATCTATTCATCCTCCATCCATCATATATTCTTCCATCCATTCATCTAAACATCCGTCCATTCATCCATCATCTATCCATCCATCCATTCATTCAGTTATCTGCCCACCCATCTATTCATACATTGTCTGTCTGTCTGTCTGTCTGTCTGTCCATTCGTCCATCCATCCATTCATCCATCCAGCCAGCCAGCCAGCCATCCATCCACCCATCCATCCATCCATCCATCTGGCCACCCATCGATCCATTCATTTGTTCATTTATTCATCCAGCCAGCCAGCCAGCCTGTCCATCCAGCCATCTATCATTCCATCCATCTATCCATTCATTCATCCATCCAGCCATCCATTCATCCATCCAGCTATTCATTCAGCCAGCCATTTACAGTATTTATTTATTCATTTATTTTCTTCCACTTATCCTCGGTCATGTAGCAGAAGCAACTGGTCAAGGAGGAGAACCCAAACAACCCTCTCTCCAGCATCACTCTCCAGCTCCCCTGGGCGATCCTAAGCCAGAGGTCATGTGATCGCTGACATGACCAGCAAACCTCCAGAGGGAGGTCCTTTGGCTTCATAACGGGATGCCTGAACCACCTCAGGTGACCTGGCTCAGAACAGGGTTACCAGGACACGTCTGAGAGCCAGGACTGAAGGTGGAGGTGACTCACTAGTGACTAGCACCACCTGCAGGGTTTTGGTTTGGTGCTATGTGAGCTGGTAGCAGGTGAGGACTAGACCCCTGAGCTGCTGAGTCTCAACATCATAAAGCAGCTGTTTGGAATCATCTGATCCTGACTGGCTTGAGGTGACAGCTTAGTTTGAATGAAATTAATTGAAATATATTAATTTGGGGAAAAAAGCACATATATATTTTTTATCAGTGCAATGACTTATGTTGTGAATGGGTGACTTGAAAATAAATGGACATAATCACTAACATAGCTGAACTGTTTGTTCACCTTAGAGTCCTCAAACTTCAGATTTGAGAGAGGAGCTATAATATTTATTAGATACTTCAAGTACTAGAGCAAAAGTTTATTAATATAAAAGTTTAAGTGAAGCGTGGTGAAACCCTGTATGTCACAGCGTTTGACAAACGTAACAAAAAACTGCAAACTGCTGAAAGGTCAGCTGACTTGTGGCCGATTTTTGTCAGCAGACCAACCACAGCTGGCCGTAAATGTCAAGTGTTGCTGCTTTGTGTGCTTTTCCGTCCTTTTATCTGATATTTGTGCAGCGTGATCCTCTGGGATCTCAGAGAGTTCTCACACTGACTGAGAATGCTGTGAGTTTCAATTTAATCCTAAGGAGAACAGAGGTCCTCACCTAAACCCTTCAACACGTTTATGTTGTAGCCGTTTATTTTGTGTTTTTGAAGTTTAGTTGGCTGTGGGGGCCATCATGTGTGTGGTAGGCTCCAAAAGTGAGTAAGTTGTAGATGTACATCTAACGTTACAACAGTACGGGAAAGTAAATTAATTAACGAGGCTTGTTTTCACTCATTACCATGAAGGTTTTGTACTTTTTTCTTCTGAGTCCTTCATCCAAAGCATCAATTAACCTCCCAGGATGTGGACTGTTTGTCAGTGATGGAGATGTTCAATATTTATCATCTAAAACTAATTACTCTGACCCAATAATTATAACCCAGCTCACTTATATCAAATATTCTCTGTTCCCTTTAAACACTTATATTTGATAGTACAAACATGTTGTTTGCTTTGCTCCTTGATACAGAAGAGACAGTCTTCTAGCCTTGACAATCTTTGGATTAGATGTTCTTGTTTGATCAGAACCATGACTTGTTTGTTTTATCTGTAAGACGTCAGAGCTGTCAAAACTCCACCTCCTTCTTGTTTAAATAGCTTGTCATGTCCAGTACAATTTGGAATTGTGCAGGACAATGTATTTGAGACCAAAACTAAGTTTCAAAAGACATTAAAAGCCATTCCCCTTTGCAAAGTTGTTTGTCTGATTTAACACTGTTCTCTTGTTTATCTTTGTGTGGTTTTTATTAAGGTAACAGGGGTTTAAAATCCCCATCATAATGGTGCCGAAACCCTTTCTCCCCACACCTGCTCCTGATGACCTCTGAACGGAGCGCAGCTGCGAGGCACGGTAAATATGACAGAAAGTCCAGTGATTGGGTTTGTCTCTGGCCAGCTTCCTCTGTCCATGGTGCGATCAGGGTCTGGTTGGCGGGGATTCCCAGACATCCACACAGGTCAGCAAGACATTTGAGTGTTAAATAGTGTTTGTTGATATGTCGTTTTTGAAACAATTTGATTCACCCTGAGCCGATGACTTGAAATTATGAATGAGGTGTCTGCTCTTCGATAACTAGGCGAATTTTGCGCACACGCTAGTTGGCAGAACCAAGATTTCTGTGATTTATAAGCGAGGGCAGCCAAAAATACGCCAAGACCAGAAATGTGAGGCTGGCTGCCAGACCTTTAAATTGGACGTTTAGCCATGTCCGGCCAGGCAGGAAGAGAAATTAAGACAAAAACGTTTATGTTTATATATGACGTGTCATTCTGTTTTTGTTTAGTCCTTTTTACGTGTAATGTTTGTGTTTCTGGAGCCCTAAACCTCTGGTTTTTTCTTTTCTTCCTCCCATTTTCCTCAGTGTGTGCATGAGTAGCTCGGCTCCTGTCTGTTATCTGTTTTTGTGGGCCTTCACCCCCCCCCCCCCACCCGAGCTGAGCCTGCAGCCTGTTTTCTGTTCTCTGAGAGTGAATGTGCAGGTACTGTACTTGTTTTTTGTGTCTGAGAAGTTGCTATTTTGGAGGTGTAACTGCATCTAAAAGGTTTTCCAGTTTGTTATTATTAGCTCACATGTATTAAAAAATACTTTGCACAAAAGGTTGTCCGTCTAAAGGCAAAATAGGGAAAAATAGACCTTTAGTCAATAGAAAAAATATGGCAGAATGAGTCGAGAGGAGCGAAGCATC
>JBBPBX010092100.1:0-13801 GCA_038048925.1 Garcialebias charrua
GAAACGAGGAAGCCGGCGCTCAGTAGCAGCTGTGGGCGCTGGCGAGCGAGGTGAGCTGCTCTTCGTCACAGACTCCCTGTCAGGACGTCGTTTTCTGGTTGACTCTGGTTCCCAGAAGAGTTTGGTCCACCCTGTTGGACCTGAATTAGCAGGCCGAGGCGGTGGCCCACTGCTAACTGCTGCTAACGGTTCTCCCATTGGAACTTTTGGCACTAGACGGGCAACAGTTTCTTTCCATGGTCGTGAGTTTGAGTGGGACTTTGTTGTTGCCTCAGTGACTGTTCCTATTATCGGTGCAGATTTTTTATGTGCTCATGGACTGTTAGTAGATGTTGCTAACCGCAGACTTATTGACGCTGTAACTTTTGCAACTTTCCCATGTGTGTCTGGGGGGGCTGGGCCGCTAACTCATGCTAATGTTTTAGTTTCAGGAGATGTTTTTCAAGGTTTGTTGGCAGAATTCCCCTCTTTAACTACACCTGCTTTTTCCTCTTCAGAAACTAAACACGGGGTCGAGCATTTCATCCCTACTACGGGACCGCCCGTTTTCGCACGTGCACGCCGCCTCGACGCTGTTAAACTGGCCATCGCTAAAGAGGAGTTTGGTACCATGGAGAGGTTGGGTATTGTTAGACGCTCTAACAGCCCGTGGGCCTCCCCCCTTCACATGGTACCAAAAGCAGACGGGTCGTGGCGCCCATGTGGCGATTTTCGCCGTTTAAATAACGTGACGACGCCTGATCGCTACCCCATTCCGCACATTCAGGACTTTTCTGTTCGGTTGTCGGGTGCTTCCATTTTTTCTAAGGTGGATCTGGTGCGCGGCTACCATCAAGTCCCAGTGCAGTCCAGCGATGTACCTAAAACTGCAGTAATCACCCCCTTTGGGCTTTTTGAGTTCCTCCGCATGCCGTTTGGACTAAAGGGGGCAGCACAGACTTTTCAAAGGCTGATGGACTCCGTGTTACGTGGCCTCGATTTTGTGTTTGTCTATCTGGACGACATTTTGGTGGCCAGCTCGTCAACCGAGGAGCACCTGTTGCACCTGAAAGAAAATTTTCAGCGCTTGGATGCACATGGCTTGATCATTAATCCGGTCAAGTGCCAGTTTGGTTTACCGGTGATCGATTTTTTAGGTCATCGAATTTCCGCGCAGGGTGCAGTTCCATTGCCTGCCAAGGTACAGGCGGTGGCAGAGTTCCCACGTCCTCTGGTGGTTAAGAAGTTGCAGGAGTTTTTAGGCATGGTGAACTTTTACAACAGGTTCATTCCCAATGCAGCCCATCTCCTGCAACCTCTCTACGAGGTCCTGCGCTCAAGAAAGCTGACTGACACTGTGGTTTGGACCCCGGACCGGATCACTGCTTTTGATGGTGCTAAGTCCGCGTTAGCTAGCGCGGCACTCCTAGCCCATCCAGATTCAGAGGCCCCGATTGCGCTGACAACTGATGCTTCAGATATAGCTGTGGGGGCCGTTGTAGAGCAACGCGTTGGCGACGCATGGCAGCCGTTGGCATTTTTCAGCCGTAAATTGCGGGACTGCGAGCGCAAGTACAGCGTTTTTGACCGCGAGTTGTTGGCGCTATTCTTAGCTACACGGCATTTTCGTTTTTTGCTGGAGGGTCGTTCGTTTACGGCTTATGTGGACCACAAACCACTCACGTTTGCAATGTCTAAAGTTTCGGAGCCCTGGTCAGCGCGTCAGCAACGGCACTTGGCGGCCATTTCAGAGTTTACAACGGACGTCCGCCATGTGGCTGGAAAATCCAACTCAGTGGCAGACTGTCTGTCACGGGTGCTCGTTTGTCCTGTGCTCCTCGGGGTAGATTTTTCTGCCATGGCCGCTGACCAACCGGGAGACGCTGATATAACTGCCCTTCGTGCCGGCGTTTCAGGGCTTAAGCTAGAGGAGGTCAAATTGGGAGAGGGCGGTCCTTTGATCCTGTGTGACGTTTCCACAGGCCGGACACGCCCAGTGGTTCCATCAGGTTGGCGCCGCCGCATTTTTGACTCTGTTCACTCTCTCTCGCACCCAGGTGTGCGCGCGTCTGTGAAACTAGTCAGCGCACGTTTTGTGTGGCCTGGTTTACGCAGAGAGGTGAGGAGTTGGGCAGCGGCTTGCGTGGCTTGTCAGCGTGCCAAGGTGCACCGGCACACTAAGGCACCACTGGAACCATTTCCCATTCCAGCCAAGCGTTTTGACCACGTGCATGTGGACTTAGTTGGTCCCCTGCCCCCATCACGGGGTTTCACACACCTGCTTACAGTGGTCGACCGCACAACCAGGTGGCCGGAGGTCGTTCCTCTTTCTTCCACAACTACCTCCGACGTGGCTGGTGCGTTCCTCTCCACTTGGGTTGCCCGTTTTGGTGTGCCCTCGGACATCACTTCAGACAGAGGTCCCCAGTTTATTTCAGGGCTCTGGTCCGAGATGGCGCGCTCCTTGGGGGTGCAGGTGCATCGCACTACCGCCTACCACCCTCAGGCTAACGGGTTGGTTGAACGTTTCCATCGGTCTCTTAAGGCGGCGTTACGTGCTGCGCTAACAGACGTTGGCTGGGTGGAGCGTTTGCCGTGGGTGCTGCTTGGGTTGCGATCAGCTCCTAAGGAGGACCTCAACGCTTCATCAGCCGAGTTGGTTTTTGGTCAGCCTTTACGAATCCCAGGGGAGTTTTTGTTAGACGCTGCCGCTCCACGGTTCCCCGAAGCGGTGGACCCCTATTCGCAGAGTAGTCTTTTGGTTCCGGGTCCTGTGCACCATTGTTTCCCGCAGGCGTTTGTGCCCACAGCACTCCAGTCTGCCCGTTTTGTTTTTGTGCGACGTGACGCCCACCGTTCGCCCCTCCAGCCTCCGTATGACGGGCCGTTTCGGGTGCTCGAAAGGGGCGCGAAAAGTTTTGTTTTAGACATGGGTGGGCGTAGAGAGCTGGTTACAGTGGACCGCCTGAAGCCAGCCTATGTGTTGGCTGATGAAGAGGTGTTGCCGGCTCAGGTTCCTAGACGCGGCCGCCCTCCTGCTCGACCCCATCTTCCGTTTTCTCCCCCCAACTGTGTTCCTCCCCCTGTGGCACAAAATGTTGTTCCTGCACGGGTGCCAGCTGTTTCTCCGCCCCCGAGTCGACGCAGTCGGTTCGGCAGGTTGATTAGGCCCCCTGTGAGAGACTGATATGTTTTGTATTTGCCCTTCTGGGTGTTCGGGGGGGGGGGGCTGTGTGGTGTGTTGGTGAGGTATATGGCCTCATCTCTCGTCGTGAATCACTTCCACATTGACCGGAAAGGTGATTTCCAGTATCAGCTATGTTCATCGTATCGTTGATGTCTGGTCCCCTGCTCCGACAAGCAAACGTAATAAGGGATTTAAATTGCATATCTCAAGTTTCCTGCACAACTATGAGGGTAAGTAACGTTAGTTTGATCGCGTTGTGTTGTTGCTACCTGTTAGCGGCTAACGTTAGCCTATTAGCAACGCGATCTTTTTTTTGTGTACTCACGTTATAGAAACAGCTTTTCCACACTTAAACAAAACGGCTCATATTTTGTGATCCTTCTACAAACATGCTGCTCTTCTCAGTTTTATGCAAAAATCAGGACACAGGTGAAGTTGTTGTCAGGGCTCTGTGTCAGGTCCATGAAGAAAGCTGAAAAACCTCACTGTAGGGTGAAGCTAGGATTGTTCAGATGACAGTTTTAAGATTGCTGGTTCAGTAACCCCATGTTCCTGTTGTAGTACATTCAGCTACATGTTTACATTCTTGGTCTAATTATTTTGACTTATTTTGTGTTTTTATGCAGCTCTCAGAAACTAAAGTCTTCACTCCCTCATGTGCACCTGCTGCTGAGAACCATATCACACCTGGGCAAAGGTAATGTTTTCTCCATAGAGACTTGATTTTACTTCAATTTTTATTGATTTTACTTCATTTTTTATTGATTTTACCTGTTTAACTTGTCATTTTATTGTATATTAAATTGAGTTTTTAGTTCACTGTGTGTTAGTGTACTGACATGTAAATACTGTACACACTAATCTAGGTTCTGCAGGCTCTGTGCTGCACAAGATTCATATACCTTGCCTCTTTGCTGCAGAAGCCTGGTGTTGGAGGAGAACCACCTTCCTCCGCTTCCACACAGAGTCTGGTCTTCACCAACTCCCACCATAACCAGCAGCCGCCCCCGAGCTGCAGCACAAGATTTTGATGGCCGCTACAGTGACACACAAGTTATCCTGGACTGTACAGAACTACGGTGTCAAACACCTTCATCCCTGCTCCTCCAGAGTAAAGTCTTCTCTTTGGTCAGGAAATGGAGATATGAAGTTTGACAGAAAAGCTGATGGCACAGTCTTGAAGAAAAACAAAATGCTGTCATTTACTTATATTGACATTGTCTTACATTTGTAAGTAGATATTCTTGATGGAAACATGTACTGTTTTCTTTGGAGGTAAATAAAAATAAATGTCACATTTTTGAAAGTGCAGTACCTAAACATTTTATTGACCACTGTATTTTGGTATGTGGATATCTTTTAAATTAATTTTGTTATTGTACCTATGTAAAATAAAGTTTTTTGAGAGGTCCAACTTTGAAAAACCTTGTTCATTTGATAGTGTCAAAAACAGGGTAAAGTTAAACAAACATATTAATCAAATGCCTTAAATGAAAATTACAGATATATTATCCATTCAATTGGATTTTTTTTTAAATTATTGTTAGTCTTGTTTTATAGCCACAGTAACAACAACACAATATCCTCTGTATTTCAATACTTGAACACTTTAATTGTGAAATAGAAGGTCAAGATTTTACAGGTAAGAAATCATATGCTAAAAACCTTTAAAATAAAACTTTTATTGATTTATGGAATCTGCTACCAAGTAGGTAAACAGATTAATGAGGGCTGAAAATTTTACAAAAAAAATCTTGTAATTGCTTTGACTGATAAGGTATTTAGCAGCAGCCAGAACCAGGCCAGCCTGTGCTGATGTGTTGGGACGCAGACGACGCTGAAGAAGGGCTGCTTGTTGAGATGGACGTGCCAGAAGCAAGGAGGGGCCGGAGTGTCTCTGAACCAGCTGGCTCAGCACAAGGCTCTGGCTGCAGGCCAAAGTCACCTGCAAACACACACACAATAATTAAATCTATATCACGCACATACATTCAAACAAGACTGCACAGATACTAATGAACTTACGGCTGAACTGTGACGACAGAGAGGTGGTGTTAAATTCAGAAACCTTCATGTCCCCGCTGGAGGAGAATGGTGGAGGTACAGGTGCTCCCAAACCTTGCAGTCGACCAATGGAGGTGTTGCTTCCTAGGGTGCTAACAGGAGGAGCAGTCTGGGAGTGAAGACTTTAGTTTCTGAGAGCTGCATAAAAACACACGAGGTCAAAAGAATTAGACCAAGAATGTAAACATGTAGCTGAATGTACTAGATTGACTCACACTGACATCCTCACTCCACTCCTCAAAGTAAAGTGTAGCCAATTCCATCCTATTTTTATTTAATATTTAATTACCATCTTAGCTAAATCTACATTAACAACAGGAACGTGGGGTTACTGAACCAGTAATCTTAAAACTGTCATCTGAACAATCCTAGCTTCACCCTACGGTGAGGTTTTTCAGCTTTCTTCATGGACCTGACACAGAGCCCTGACAACAGCTTCACAGCTGTCTCCTGATTTTTGCATGAAACTGAGAAGAGCAGCATGTTTGTAGAAGGATCACAAAATATGAGCCGTTTTGTTTAAGTGTGGAAAAGCTGTTTCTATAACGTGAGTACACAAAAAAAAGATCGCGTTGCTAATAGGCTAACGTTAGCCGCTAACAGGTAGCAACAACACAACGCGATCAAACTAACGTTACTTACCCTCATAGTTGTGCAGGAAACTTGAGATATACAATTTAAATCCCTTATTACGTTTGCTTGTCGGAGCAGGGGACCAGACATCAACGATACGATGAACATAGCTGATACTTGTGTCTTGGGCAGCTCTTGTAAACAGAGAACGGGGCTTAGACCGGAAGCTGGGAAGCCGGCTTCCTGTCAATGCGCAAGTGATTTACGACACTTGTGCACAGAGCCTATAGGAGGCTCATACCTATTTGCTTAGTTAAATCCAGGTGGCAACTTATTTTTTGGCCAGGCAGTGTGTATACTGTACATTATGTATATGTATACAGTACTGTAT
This sequence comes from Garcialebias charrua, assembly GCA_038048925.1. Lineage (NCBI taxonomy): Eukaryota > Metazoa > Chordata > Actinopteri > Cyprinodontiformes > Rivulidae > Garcialebias > Garcialebias charrua. Next base: position 6,195 of record JBBPBX010092100.1, read on the forward strand.
ATATATATAAAAAAAATAACTTCAACCATGTTTAGTTTTAGTGATTTGCAACTAGTACCAGTAGTTTTTTCAGCTTCTTTTCTCATCCATGGTCACCTCTGTGAGTGAATTTGTATAAAAGATTAGGCTTTAGTTTTACCCTGGATGCCCTTCGTGATGCAATCTGGGCTAGAACCCGCAACCTCAGGGTTTCAAGATTGCAGCACTGATCACTGAGTTACCACAGCCCCCCAAAGTGGTGTGCAAAAAAGACTAGAAAAAAATAAATTTATTTATATATATATATATATATATATATATATAAATATATCAGAGTCAGAGTCAGAGAGTCTTTATTGTCATTTGCACCGCATGTGGTACATGAGATGAAAACGAGATTATGTACACGAGGTCCCAGTTACATCCAACAACAAATGAAAGAGAAAAACAGTAATAACATCGAGAACTAACTAAGAAAAACATCAACTAGTAATACACTAAGCCTAATATAGTGGGAATAAACAGCAGCACGAACATGAGTTTGTATGAGCAGATGGTCACAGATGGTCACAGATGAACACAGCAACAAGAAAACATATCAGCATCACCATGATGTGATATTTTGCAGTGTTATATACACTGTTACAATATTTTTGAGAGATTTGGCTTTGGAACAATCCAAAGGCTGCAAGGAGAAGTATTGCAGTTTTGTCATCCTCTTCTCAGTTCTGGCCATTGCTGTGACCTCTGTCTTGCTGATTGATTTTGCTTTGTTCAAGTTTGAAATAGCTTAAAAAACTAAACATTAGATATTTTTTTGGATATGCTTGTCTTGGATTTATTTGAATTTCTAGCTAAGTCTAAGTTGCATGACTTGTTTGTTGCCCAGATTCCATGCAGAACGTGCCATCGACATCATTACGCACATTTTGCCAGAGGACCATCTTCTGCTGGCTTCCTCTAAGAGAGTTAAAGGTAAGGGATGGTTCTTGAGCTTGCTGGGCTGCTGCCCATTCTGTGAAGGGCATGTTACAAAATGTCAGCAAAACATTCAGTCCACAACAGAAGAATGATCCAAAAGGGCGTTCTAGAAGTAGTACTGGTATTTAAAATAAGTGCAGCTCTAACTTTAAATCCACATTCTTTCTTGGGTTCTGTCAGCTCTGATCCTGGAGGAAATAGCCATAGACTGCCACAATAAAGATACAGAAGAGCGCCTCCTGCAGGAAGCTCATGACCTGCACCTGTCCTCACTGCAGCTGGCCAAGAAGGCCTTTGGAGAGTTCAATGTTCAAACAGCCAAACACTATGGCAACCTGGGAAGACTCTACCAGTCCATGAGGAAGTTTAAGGTTTGTTGCAAGGGTTTCTTTCTTTTTTCTCCCACTACATTTTTTGGAAGAAAGTAAACCAGTATTAGATGTTGATGATTTCTGGTTTAGTGTACAATGTATATAAAGGTAAAAGCAGAATGGAATGAAGTGAACATTTTATATGCCCATATTTTAACAACAATAAACATCAAATGTTTAAACTAAGACATTGCACCATTTGGGGGGGAAATAAAGTAATTTAGAATTTGTTTTAAATTTGAATTGGCAGCAGTCCATTTCAGCAAAATTGTACAAATAAACAGCTGGAGGATATTTTTACAATTATGTTAATTGGAAACAGATCAATTACAGGATTGGATTTAAAAAGAGCATGTTACATAGACTAAATCTATCAAAAGTACATATGGGTAGAGGTTCACCAGTCTACAAAAAATCGGCACAAAAAAAAAGTAATTACAGAAGAGGATTAGGGCCACAGTGCAAATAAAAAAAAATCTTTAATTTTAAGAAGAAAGTCAGAATTAAATAGATGGATTTTGACTTTAATATCAGAATTCTGGCTACTCGAATTAAGGGAAAATAATTATTGCACCGTGGCCCTAATCCGCTTCCTTGAATAATTTCAGAATAATCAAATAAAAACAAAAAAGGCGTTCAATACAGAAACAACTGGGGCCTCATGTACAAAGACTTGCGTAGATTTCTTACTGAAAAGTCACGTACGGACAAATCCAGAAAAGTGTCCACGCACAAAAAAATCCAGAATTATCAAACTGTGCGTACACCGGAATCCACGCACATTCCTTATGTACAACACAATCAACGTGGAATTCAGCGCACATGAGAGAGTGGCCGACTCCGCCTTTGACACGCCTCCGTATGAATATGCAAAGTCATTCAAATATGCCATGCACGACAGGAATGTCGTCTCTGCTCCATTGCAAATCATGTCGGAACGTGGAAAAAAGAGGAACTTCACGGACTGTGAACAGGAATCACTTCTGAGTGAGGCAGAGAAGCACGGAAAAAGGTTTTATTCGGCACGCCTAGCGCAAAACATACCATCCACTTTTAAACAAGAAGTTGACCCATCTGCTCTAACATGCCTGTATAGGTTAGTGGTGAGCGCGCCCGCCCTTCGTCCCAAAGGTCGTGAGATCGACTCCCCCTTGGTACAACGTTTTTTTTTTTCATTCCAGATTTAAAGAACACAGGAAAACTATTTAATAAAACAACAAGAAATAGAACAATACATGAAATGAAAGGAAGCAGACGATTTCTTGTTTTGTAAATAGTTTTCATGTGTATTTAAATCTGGAACGAAAAAGAAAAAAGAGAAACGTTGTACCATGCGAGATTCGAACTCATGACCTTTGGAACTAAAGGCAACCGCGCTACACACTGACCTAAACGTAGGCGTGTTGGTACAGCTTGGTTAACTTCTTATTTAAAGAAATCACATCTCATTGTTGTCAATATCGTTGCCACTATTTGGCGCATGCTTTTATATCCACTCATCTAATTGCGTCCATGTGGATGTAATAATTGTTAATCATGTGTGTTTGGTGGGATTTATGATTATATTCATATCATGGACACAGTTTCTCTGAATAACCTGTAAGTGTCGCCAAAGGAAAAATAACCACAGAAACGTGCGTACGCAAGCAGGGGAGCAGCCGTGGATTTGTACGTGGATGCGCAGATATTCCCGTTCATATCAGATTTGATACATACGCCACTTTGCGTGGAAAGTGACGTGCGCAATGTTTTTGTGCGCACGCATGGTTGATACATGAGGCCCCTGGACTTTATTTGTAACAGAAGACGTTTCGCTCTTCATCCGAGGAGCTTTCTCAATTCAAAGAGCAGAGAGTGGGAGTGAGGTTTGAAACGCTGAGATAAGATACACAACACATACCTATGTAGATTGGCAAATCACACCTTAACAGTAGGGGTTTCTTAAGGTCTTTGTTAGTCTAATTCACAGATGAGGCTCCTCTGTTCCCATCAGGTGTGAAAATCGTCTGGGAATCAGTCCTAAAGCTGCATTATACGTTTTTGAAAGTTGGAATCTGAGGCCTCCTCCTCTGCTAAGAGAAGGTCAAAAGTCAAAGTCAACTTTATTGTCAGAACTGCAATATGTACAGGACATACACAGGACCGAAATTGCGTTTCTCTCAGTCCCTCGGTGCAACAGTAACCATCTAAACACTAAACACTAAAACATTTAATAAACATAAGCATAAAATAGTAAAAGTGTAACACTGTCCTGAGTTTTTTCATAATAGTATAAAAGTATGAAAATTTACACCAACACTGAAACACCAAACACCCAATGAACATAAGCATAAAATGAAATAATAAAAGTGTAATACTGTCCTGAGTTTTTGCATAGTAGTATAAAAAGTATAAAAAGTATATCTATAAAATAAACTGAAGGTTCTAGCATTGACATTTGCAAAGAGTGGCACAGCAGCATATAAGTTAATGTACACAGTATATGTATGAGGTAGTTGATGTTGGTATAGAGGCAAAGTGGCATATGAAGTAAGGCACATAAGGCACATTTGGCATCCTTAGATAAGGCTAGTCAGAGAATACTGTATATGTATCTGCAGTAGTGTAGATAAAAGTAGTGTAAATGTAAACAGTAGTAATAAATGTAAAGCAGTAGTAATAAATGTAAACCGTATTAATAAATGTAAACAGTGAATGTAAACAGTAGTATGACTATAGGCAGTAATGTAATACAAACATTAGTGCAAATATGAGAAGTAGTGCAAACTGAATGAGCACATGACCGAGAGTTTAGTGAATAACCCGTTTGATGACACAGGGTCCAGTGTTAAAATCTTTGTGTTGTGTGGTAATGTGTGAGAAAGTTTTTTGTGTTAAGGCAGTTCAAATGGGAGGGGAGGCAGAGCAGGCAGAGTGTTTAGCATCCTGACTGCCTGATGAACAGAGCTGTCTCTCAGTCTGCTGGTTCGAGCCTGGAGACTCCTCAGTCTCCTCCCTGATGGCAGCAGTCTGAAGCAGCTGTGTAGTGGGTGTGTGGGATCACCTGCCATGCAGTGGGCTTTCCGAGTGAGGCGGTTGCTGTGTAAGTCCTGCAGTGAGGGCAAGGAGGTGCCGACGATCTTCTCAGCTGCTCTCACGATGCGCTGGAGGCTCTTGCGGCAGGATGCAGTACATGCACCAAACCACACAGTGATGCAGCTGGTCAGGACACTTTCTATGGCACCTCTGTAGAAGGTGCACATGATGGGGGTTGAAGCTCCAGCCCTTTTCAGCTTGCGGAGAAAGTAGAGACGCTGGTGAGCCTTCTTTGCCAGTGCTGCAGTGTTCCTGCTCCAGGACAGGTCCTTTGAGACGTGCACTCCCAGGAACTTGGTGCTGTCTACTCTCTCCACTGCGGTGCTGTTGATGGTCAGAGGGGCATGTTGGGCATCCCTCTTCCTGAAGTCCACAACAATCTCCTTTGTCTTCTCCACGTTGAGAGTGAGATTGTTGTGTCCGCACCACAAGGCCAGGCGGCTCACCTCGTTCCTGTAGTCCGTCTCATCGTTGTTGCTGATGAGACCTACCACTGTTGTGTCGTCCGCAAACTTGATGAAGGCTTTTCTCTCTTAATATAAACAGCTTCCTTAAAGGTCCACTGACATCATCTTCCTTCTTTTCATGAAATGATAGAAGATATATATATTTTATCATTCAACTATGTTAGTTTTTGCAAGCAAATTGATAAAATAATGAAAATTCCTTCCAAACCGAGTCTTAAAATTAAAAACAGCCTTTCTCTCCGAAAATTCCGACTACAAGCGAATGCAACATTTGTGACGTAGGAAGCAGGACCTTCAGTCTGCGTCTGCCATTAAAGCATATTCATTCTCAGCCAGATCGCCTTTTTTTTCTGTATAACTTGAAAAATGCCGGTTCGGTGTGTCGCATTTGGGTGTTCTAATATCATCAGTGAAGAAGTGAGCCTTTTCACTTTCCCAAAAGATGTAAGACCTTGGTCAAAAATGGAATAAATAAAGATGCCCCCCCTCGGACTGAGCTGCTTCCTGAACAGGTAAGAGTCAAATACATACGGTGCAGACCTAAATTAGAACCTGCCGTTTCTGCTCATCTAACTTCCTGCTTCCAAAACTAAAGACAAATAGCTCAAATCTTAACTTAGATTGATAATTTTGTTGTTTTATTTCTTGTTCGCCATGAATATTTATATGGGGCGTTCTAAAGACTTCTCCTCTGACAGAGATAAAGATGCACTGTTTGCACTGACAGTTTTACAGTTTTGGAGCAAGGTAGAGGAGAGAGACAAACAACTCAGCCGTGCGCTGTCTGTACAGTTGTTTTTTTGGGTGGGGGAGTGTGAGACAGACAAACATGAGCCATGCGCTGTTTGTACAGACAGTTTTCGAGTGGGGGGGGATGGGGGTGTCAGCGTGAGGGTTCAGCATGAGGGAAGATGTTGCCTTTAGTTGTTTTTTTTTTAACTCTATTTAACTTTTTTCATTTTTACAATAACACAAATAACACACTGAGCTAGGGGTACTGATACTTGGTTAAAAATGAATGTGAATAATACAAGATGTTGTACATAGTTACGTTTCCTTGATCTTGTAGGCCAGCCATTTAGACCAGCGCTTGTTGTAAGAGTGTCCTTTAATTTGTAAAAGATGTGTCAGTTTTTCCATCGAGTGAATTTCCTCTATGACTTCCCGCCAATTGTCCAGTTGGGGGGGAGGTTTCTTTAGCCAGTTCCGAGTACAGTATTTTCTGGTGTATAGGTCGCACTGGTGTATAGGTCGCATTGTCCAATTATCACCAATAGATTGGAAAAATCCCTAGATAGGTCGCACCTACGTTTAGCTCTGCTGCAAATGTCTGCCACAGGAGCGCACAGCAAGGCTTTTAAGAAGATTAACACTTAAAAACAATTATTTGTTTGATAAAAATTATAGCAAATATGTGTCTGAGCTGAACTTTTCCTTAATAAATGAACGTAATTGTGAAATGAGCTGGATTTAAAAATTTGTTTCGCCGAAAGTGATAACAAGCCATATATAGGTCGCACTGGTGTATAGGTCGCAGGCCTTGAAAAAACCATAAAAAGGTGCGACCTATACACCGGAAAATACGGTAATAGCTTTTTTGCTTGCTATTGATAGGATCTTGAATAGATATTCATCTTATTTTTGAAGCACTTCTTCAGTCATCTGTTCCAGCAGGAAAGTTCTGGGGTCCTTGGGGATGACATATCCCAAAATTCTCCCGGTGGTTTGACAGACTCCATCCCAATAAGGTGCTAGCTTTGGGCAGGACCAAAATATATGAGTGTGATTGACATTTATATGAGTGTGATTGACATTTTTATGACCACATAATCTCCAACGTTGCTGTTCTTCTCTATATCTACTGGTAATTTGAGGTGCGATGAAGAACCTAGTTAAGCACTTCCACCCGAATTGTTTCCATCTTTGCCTTTAGGTTTTTAGCTAGTGCACCTGCATTGCGAGCTGTTACTTTAGCATTACGTCAGTGCCGACAGCTGGTTGGGGTGGGGGGTGTTCGGTAGATGGGGCGCTCGGTTTTTTAAAAATGAATGTCAATAATACAAGATGTTGTACATAGTTACGTTTCCTTGATCTTGTAGGCCAGCCATTTAGACCAGCGTTTGTTGTAAGAGTGTCCTTTAATTTGTAAAAGATGTGTCAGTTTTTCCATCGAGTGAATTTCCTCTATGACTTCCCGCCAATTGTCCAGTTGGGGGGGAGGTTTCTTTAGCCAGTTCCGAGTAATGGCTTTTTTGCTTGCTATTGATAGGATCTTGAATAGGTATTCATTTTATTTTTGAAGCACTTCTTCAGTCATCTGTCCCAGCAGGAAAGTTCTGGGGTCCTTGGGGATGACATATCCCAAAATTCTCCCGGTGGTTTGACAGACTCCATCCCAATAAGGTGCCAGCTTTGGGCAGGACCAAAATATATGAGAGTGATTGACATTCTTATGACCACATAATCTCCAACAGTTGCTGTTCTTTTCTATATCTACTGGTAATTTGAGGTGTGATGAAGAACCTAGTTAAGCACTTCCACCCGAATTGTTTCCATCTTTGCCTTTAGGTTTTTAGCTAGTGCACCTGCATTGCGAGCTGTTACTTTAGCATTACGTCAGTGCCGACAGGTGGTTGGGGTGGGGGGTGTTCGGTAGATGGGGCGCTTGGTTTTGTCTACAGGGTGGTGCGCCTCGCATAGTAGGTATATACTCCAGGTAGGGGAAACATAACAA
>JBBPBX010092101.1:0-13801 GCA_038048925.1 Garcialebias charrua
AGTAAGCACTCATTCCTGGGTACAGATGAACCGTACGCGCCCTGGAGGTCCCCAACCCAGGCAGTAAGCACTCATTCCTGGGTACAGATGAACCGTACGCGCCCTGGAGGTCCCCAACCCAGGCAGTAAGCACTCATTCCTGGGTACAGATGAACCGTACGCGCCCTGGAGGTCCCCAACCCAGGCAGTAAGCACTCATTCCTGGGTACAGATGAACCGTACGCGCCCTGGAGGTCCCCAACCCAGGCAGTAAGCACTCATTCCTGGGTACAGATGAACCGTACGCGCCCTGGAGGTCCCCAACCCAGGCAGTAAGCACTCATTCCTGGGTACAGATGAACCGTACGCGCCCTGGAGGTCCCCAACCCAGGCAGTAAGCACTCATTCCTGGGTACAGATGAACCGTACGCGCCCTGGAGGTCCCCAACCCAGGCAGTAAGCACTCATTCCTGGGTACAGATGAACCGTACGCGCCCTGGAGGTCCCCAACCCAGGCAGTAAGCACTCATTCCTGGGTACAGATGAACCGTACGCGCCCTGGAGGTCCCCAACCCAGGCAGTAAGCACTCATTCCTGGGTACAGATGAACCGTACGCGCCCTGGAGGTCCCCAACCCAGGCAGTAAGCACTCATTCCTGGGTACAGATGAACCGTACGCGCCCTGGAGGTCCCCAACCCAGGCAGTAAGCACTCATTCCTGGGTACAGATGAACCGTACGCGCCCTGGAGGTCCCCAACCCAGGCAGTAAGCACTCATTCCTGGGTACAGATGAACCGTACGCGCCCTGGAGGTCCCCAACCCAGGCAGTAAGCACTCATTCCTGGGTACAGATGAACCGTACGCGCCCTGGAGGTCCCCAACCCAGGCAGTAAGCACTCATTCCTGGGTACAGATGAACCGTACGCGCCCTGGAGGTCCCCAACCCAGGCAGTAAGCACTCATTCCTGGGTACAGATGAACCGTCCGCGCCCTGGAGGTCCCCAACCCAGGCAGTAAGCACTCATTCCTGGGTACAGATGAACCGTCCGCGCCCTGGAGGTCCCCAACCCAGGCAGTAAGCACTCATTCCTGGGTACAGATGAACCGTCCGCGCCCTGGAGGTCCCCAACCCAGGCAGTAAGCACTCATTCCTGGGTACAGATGAACCGTCCGCGCCCTGGAGGTCCCCAACCCAGGCAGTAAGCACTCATTCCTGGGTACAGATGAACCGTCCGCGCCCTGGAGGTCCCCAACCCAGGCAGTAAGCACTCATTCCTGGGTACAGATGAACCGTCCGCGCCCTGGAGGTCCCCAACCCAGGCAGTAAGCACTCATTCCTGGGTACAGATGAACCGTCCGCGCCCTGGAGGTCCCCAACCCAGGCAGTAAGCACTCATTCCTGGGTACAGATGAACCGTCCGCGCCCTGGAGGTCCCCAACCCAGGCAGTAAGCACTCATTCCTGGGTACAGATGAACCGTCCGCGCCCTGGAGGTCCCCAACCCAGGCAGTAAGCACTCATTCCTGGGTACAGATGAACCGTACGCGCCCTGGAGGTCCCCAACCCAGGCAGTAAGCACTCATTCCTGGGTACAGATGAACCGTACGCGCCCTGGAGGTCCCCAACCCAGGCAGTAAGCACTCATTCCTGGGTACAGATGAACCGTACGCGCCCTGGAGGTCCCCAACCCAGGCAGTAAGCACTCATTCCTGGGTACAGATGAACCGTACGCGCCCTGGAGGTCCCCAACCCAGGCAGTAAGCACTCATTCCTGGGTACAGATGAACCGTACGCGCCCTGGAGGTCCCCAACCCAGGCAGTAAGCACTCATTCCTGGGTACAGATGAACCGTACGCGCCCTGGAGGTCCCCAACCCAGGCAGTAAGCACTCATTCCTGGGTACAGATGAACCGTCGCGCCCTGGAGGTCCCCAACCCAGGCAGTAAGCACTCATTCCTGGGTACAGATGAACCGTCCGCGCCCTGGAGGTCCCCAACCCAGGCAGTAAGCACTCATTCCTGGGTACAGATGAACCGTCCGCGCCCTGGAGGTCCCCAACCCAGGCAGTAAGCACTCATTCCTGGGTACAGATGAACCGTCCGCGCCCTGGAGGTCCCCAACCCAGGCAGTAAGCACTCATTCCTGGGTACAGATGAACCGTCCGCGCCCTGGAGGTCCCCAACCCAGGCAGTAAGCACTCATTCCTGGGTACAGATGAACCGTCCGCGCCCTGGAGGTCCCCAACCCAGGCAGTAAGCACTCATTCCTGGGTACAGATGAACCGTCCGCGCCCTGGAGGTCCCCAACCCAGGCAGTAAGCACTCATTCCTGGGTACAGATGAACCGTCCGCGCCCTGGAGGTCCCCAACCCAGGCAGTAAGCACTCATTCCTGGGTACAGATGAACCGTCCGCGCCCTGGAGGTCCCCAACCCAGGCAGTAAGCACTCATTCCTGGGTACAGATGAACCGTCCGCGCCCTGGAGGTCCCCAACCCAGGCAGTAAGCACTCATTCCTGGGTACAGATGAACCGTCCGCGCCCTGGAGGTCCCCAACCCAGGCAGTAAGCACTCATTCCTGGGTACAGATGAACCGTCCGCGCCCTGGAGGTCCCCAACCCAGGCAGTAAGCACTCATTCCTGGGTACAGATGAACCGTCCGCGCCCTGGAGGTCCCCAACCCAGGCAGTAAGCACTCATTCCTGGGTACAGATGAACCGTCCGCGCCCTGGAGGTCCCCAACCCAGGCAGTAAGCACTCATTCCTGGGTACAGATGAACCGTCCGCGCCCTGGAGGTCCCCAACCCAGGCAGTAAGCACTCATTCCTGGGTACAGATGAACCGTCCGCGCCCTGGAGGTCCCCAACCCAGGCAGTAAGCACTCATTCCTGGGTACAGATGAACCGTCCGCGCCCTGGAGGTCCCCAACCCAGGCAGTAAGCACTCATTCCTGGGTACAGATGAACCGTCCGCGCCCTGGAGGTCCCCAACCCAGGCAGTAAGCACTCATTCCTGGGTACAGATGAACCGTCCGCGCCCTGGAGGTCCCCAACCCAGGCAGTAAGCACTCATTCCTGGGTACAGATGAACCGTCCGCGCCCTGGAGGTCCCCAACCCAGGCAGTAAGCACTCATTCCTGGGTACAGATGAACCGTCCGCGCCCTGGAGGTCCCCAACCCAGGCAGTAAGCACTCATTCCTGGGTACAGATGAACCGTCCGCGCCCTGGAGGTCCCCAACCCAGGCAGTAAGCACTCATTCCTGGGTACAGATGAACCGTCCGCGCCCTGGAGGTCCCCAACCCAGGCAGTAAGCACTCATTCCTGGGTACAGATGAACCGTCCGCGCCCTGGAGGTCCCCAACCCAGGCAGTAAGCACTCATTCCTGGGTACAGATGAACCGTCCGCGCCCTGGAGGTCCCCAACCCAGGCAGTAAGCACTCATTCCTGGGTACAGATGAACCGTCCGCGCCCTGGAGGTCCCCAACCCAGGCAGTAAGCACTCATTCCTGGGTACAGATGAACCGTCCGCGCCCTGGAGGTCCCCAACCCAGGCAGTAAGCACTCATTCCTGGGTACAGATGAACCGTACGCGCCCTGGAGGTCCCCAACCCAGGCAGTAAGCACTCATTCCTGGGTACAGATGAACCGTACGCGCCCTGGAGGTCCCCAACCCAGGCAGTAAGCACTCATTCCTGGGTACAGATGAACCGTCCGCGCCCTGGAGGTCCCCAACCCAGGCAGTAAGCACTCATTCCTGGGTACAGATGAACCGTACGCGCCCTGGAGGTCCCCAACCCAGGCAGTAAGCACTCATTCCTGGGTACAGATGAACCGTACGCGCCCTGGAGGTCCCCAACCCAGGCAGTAAGCACTCATTCCTGGGTACAGATGAACCGTACGCGCCCTGGAGGTCCCCAACCCAGGCAGTAAGCACTCATTCCTGGGTACAGATGAACCGTACGCGCCCTGGAGGTCCCCAACCCAGGCAGTAAGCACTCATTCCTGGGTACAGATGAACCGTACGCGCCCTGGAGGTCCCCAACCCAGGCAGTAAGCACTCATTCCTGGGTACAGATGAACCGTACGCGCCCTGGAGGTCCCCAACCCAGGCAGTAAGCACTCATTCCTGGGTACAGATGAACCGTACGCGCCCTGGAGGTCCCCAACCCAGGCAGTAAGCACTCATTCCTGGGTACAGATGAACCGTACGCGCCCTGGAGGTCCCCAACCCAGGCAGTAAGCACTCATTCCTGGGTACAGATGAACCGTACGCGCCCTGGAGGTCCCCAACCCAGGCAGTAAGCACTCATTCCTGGGTACAGATGAACCGTACGCGCCCTGGAGGTCCCCAACCCAGGCAGTAAGCACTCATTCCTGGGTACAGATGAACCGTACGCGCCCTGGAGGTCCCCAACCCAGGCAGTAAGCACTCATTCCTGGGTACAGATGAACCGTACGCGCCCTGGAGGTCCCCAACCCAGGCAGTAAGCACTCATTCCTGGGTACAGATGAACCGTACGCGCCCTGGAGGTCCCCAACCCAGGCAGTAAGCACTCATTCCTGGGTACAGATGAACCGTACGCGCCCTGGAGGTCCCCAACCCAGGCAGTAAGCACTCATTCCTGGGTACAGATGAACCGTACGCGCCCTGGAGGTCCCCAACCCAGGCAGTAAGCACTCATTCCTGGGTACAGATGAACCGTACGCGCCCTGGAGGTCCCCAACCCAGGCAGTAAGCACTCATTCCTGGGTACAGATGAACCGTACGCGCCCTGGAGGTCCCCAACCCAGGCAGTAAGCACTCATTCCTGGGTACAGATGAACCGTACGCGCCCTGGAGGTCCCCAACCCAGGCAGTAAGCACTCATTCCTGGGTACAGATGAACCGTACGCGCCCTGGAGGTCCCCAACCCAGGCAGTAAGCACTCATTCCTGGGTACAGATGAACCGTACGCGCCCTGGAGGTCCCCAACCCAGGCAGTAAGCACTCATTCCTGGGTACAGATGAACCGTACGCGCCCTGGAGGTCCCCAACCCAGGCAGTAAGCACTCATTCCTGGGTACAGATGAACCGTACGCGCCCTGGAGGTCCCCAACCCAGGCAGTAAGCACTCATTCCTGGGTACAGATGAACCGTACGCGCCCTGGAGGTCCCCAACCCAGGCAGTAAGCACTCATTCCTGGGTACAGATGAACCGTACGCGCCCTGGAGGTCCCCAACCCAGGCAGTAAGCACTCATTCCTGGGTACAGATGAACCGTACGCGCCCTGGAGGTCCCCAACCCAGGCAGTAAGCACTCATTCCTGGGTACAGATGAACCGTACGCGCCCTGGAGGTCCCCAACCCAGGCAGTAAGCACTCATTCCTGGGTACAGATGAACCGTACGCGCCCTGGAGGTCCCCAACCCAGGCAGTAAGCACTCATTCCTGGGTACAGATGAACCGTACGCGCCCTGGAGGTCCCCAACCCAGGCAGTAAGCACTCATTCCTGGGTACAGATGAACCGTACGCGCCCTGGAGGTCCCCAACCCAGGCAGTAAGCACTCATTCCTGGGTACAGATGAACCGTACGCGCCCTGGAGGTCCCCAACCCAGGCAGTAAGCACTCATTCCTGGGTACAGATGAACCGTACGCGCCCTGGAGGTCCCCAACCCAGGCAGTAAGCACTCATTCCTGGGTACAGATGAACCGTACGCGCCCTGGAGGTCCCCAACCCAGGCAGTAAGCACTCATTCCTGGGTACAGATGAACCGTACGCGCCCTGGAGGTCCCCAACCCAGGCAGTAAGCACTCATTCCTGGGTACAGATGAACCGTACGCGCCCTGGAGGTCCCCAACCCAGGCAGTAAGCACTCATTCCTGGGTACAGATGAACCGTACGCGCCCTGGAGGTCCCCAACCCAGGCAGTAAGCACTCATTCCTGGGTACAGATGAACCGTACGCGCCCTGGAGGTCCCCAACCCAGGCAGTAAGCACTCATTCCTGGGTACAGATGAACCGTACGCGCCCTGGAGGTCCCCAACCCAGGCAGTAAGCACTCATTCCTGGGTACAGATGAACCGTACGCGCCCTGGAGGTCCCCAACCCAGGCAGTAAGCACTCATTCCTGGGTACAGATGAACCGTACGCGCCCTGGAGGTCCCCAACCCAGGCAGTAAGCACTCATTCCTGGGTACAGATGAACCGTACGCGCCCTGGAGGTCCCCAACCCAGGCAGTAAGCACTCATTCCTGGGTACAGATGAACCGTACGCGCCCTGGAGGTCCCCAACCCAGGCAGCAAGCACTCATTCCTGGGTACAGATGAACCGTACGCGCCCTGGAGGTCCCCAACCCAGGCAGCAAGCACTCATTCCTGGGTACAGATGAACCGTACGCGCCCTGGAGGTCCCCAACCCAGGCAGCAAGCACTCATTCCTGGGTACAGATGAACCGTACGCGCCCTGGAGGTCCCCAACCCAGGCAGCAAGCACTCATTCCTGGGTACAGATGAACCGTACGCGCCCTGGAGGTCCCCAACCCAGGCAGCAAGCACTCATTCCTGGGTACAGATGAACCGTACGCGCCCTGGAGGTCCCCAACCCAGGCAGCAAGCACTCATTCCTGGGTACAGATGAACCGTACGCGCCCTGGAGGTCCCCAACCCAGGCAGCAAGCACTCATTCCTGGGTACAGATGAACCGTACGCGCCCTGGAGGTCCCCAACCCAGGCAGCAAGCACTCATTCCTGGGTACAGATGAACCGTACGCGCCCTGGAGGTCCCCAACCCAGGCAGTAAGCACTCATTCCTGGGTACAGATGAACCGTACGCGCCCTGGAGGTCCCCAACCCAGGCAGTAAGCACTCATTCCTGGGTACAGATGAACCGTACGCGCCCTGGAGGTCCCCAACCCAGGCAGTAAGCACTCATTCCTGGGTACAGATGAACCGTACGCGCCCTGGAGGTCCCCAACCCAGGCAGTAAGCACTCATTCCTGGGTACAGATGAACCGTACGCGCCCTGGAGGTCCCCAACCCAGGCAGTAAGCACTCATTCCTGGGTACAGATGAACCGTACGCGCCCTGGAGGTCCCCAACCCAGGCAGTAAGCACTCATTCCTGGGTACAGATGAACCGTACGCGCCCTGGAGGTCCCCAACCCAGGCAGTAAGCACTCATTCCTGGGTACAGATGAACCGTACGCGCCCTGGAGGTCCCCAACCCAGGCAGTAAGCACTCATTCCTGGGTACAGATGAACCGTACGCGCCCTGGAGGTCCCCAACCCAGGCAGTAAGCACTCATTCCTGGGTACAGATGAACCGTACGCGCCCTGGAGGTCCCCAACCCAGGCAGTAAGCACTCATTCCTGGGTACAGATGAACCGTACGCGCCCTGGAGGTCCCCAACCCAGGCAGTAAGCACTCATTCCTGGGTACAGATGAACCGTACGCGCCCTGGAGGTCCCCAACCCAGGCAGTAAGCACTCATTCCTGGGTACAGATGAACCGTACGCGCCCTGGAGGTCCCCAACCCAGGCAGTAAGCACTCATTCCTGGGTACAGATGAACCGTACGCGCCCTGGAGGTCCCCAACCCAGGCAGTAAGCACTCATTCCTGGGTACAGATGAACCGTACGCGCCCTGGAGGTCCCCAACCCAGGCAGTAAGCACTCATTCCTGGGTACAGATGAACCGTACGCGCCCTGGAGGTCCCCAACCCAGGCAGTAAGCACTCATTCCTGGGTACAGATGAACCGTACGCGCCCTGGAGGTCCCCAACCCAGGCAGTAAGCACTCATTCCTGGGTACAGATGAACCGTACGCGCCCTGGAGGTCCCCAACCCAGGCAGTAAGCACTCATTCCTGGGTACAGATGAACCGTACGCGCCCTGGAGGTCCCCAACCCAGGCAGTAAGCACTCATTCCTGGGTACAGATGAACCGTACGCGCCCTGGAGGTCCCCAACCCAGGCAGTAAGCACTCATTCCTGGGTACAGATGAACCGTACGCGCCCTGGAGGTCCCCAACCCAGGCAGTAAGCACTCATTCCTGGGTACAGATGAACCGTACGCGCCCTGGAGGTCCCCAACCCAGGCAGTAAGCACTCATTCCTGGGTACAGATGAACCGTACGCGCCCTGGAGGTCCCCAACCCAGGCAGTAAGCACTCATTCCTGGGTACAGATGAACCGTACGCGCCCTGGAGGTCCCCAACCCAGGCAGTAAGCACTCATTCCTGGGTACAGATGAACCGTACGCGCCCTGGAGGTCCCCAACCCAGGCAGTAAGCACTCATTCCTGGGTACAGATGAACCGTACGCGCCCTGGAGGTCCCCAACCCAGGCAGTAAGCACTCATTCCTGGGTACAGATGAACCGTACGCGCCCTGGAGGTCCCCAACCCAGGCAGTAAGCACTCATTCCTGGGTACAGATGAACCGTACGCGCCCTGGAGGTCCCCAACCCAGGCAGTAAGCACTCATTCCTGGGTACAGATGAACCGTACGCGCCCTGGAGGTCCCCAACCCAGGCAGTAAGCACTCATTCCTGGGTACAGATGAACCGTACGCGCCCTGGAGGTCCCCAACCCAGGCAGTAAGCACTCATTCCTGGGTACAGATGAACCGTACGCGCCCTGGAGGTCCCCAACCCAGGCAGTAAGCACTCATTCCTGGGTACAGATGAACCGTACGCGCCCTGGAGGTCCCCAACCCAGGCAGTAAGCACTCATTCCTGGGTACAGATGAACCGTACGCGCCCTGGAGGTCCCCAACCCAGGCAGTAAGCACTCATTCCTGGGTACAGATGAACCGTACGCGCCCTGGAGGTCCCCAACCCAGGCAGTAAGCACTCATTCCTGGGTACAGATGAACCGTACGCGCCCTGGAGGTCCCCAACCCAGGCAGTAAGCACTCATTCCTGGGTACAGATGAACCGTACGCGCCCTGGAGGTCCCCAACCCAGGCAGTAAGCACTCATTCCTGGGTACAGATGAACCGTACGCGCCCTGGAGGTCCCCAACCCAGGCAGTAAGCACTCATTCCTGGGTACAGATGAACCGTACGCGCCCTGGAGGTCCCCAACCCAGGCAGTAAGCACTCATTCCTGGGTACAGATGAACCGTACGCGCCCTGGAGGTCCCCAACCCAGGCAGTAAGCACTCATTCCTGGGTACAGATGAACCGTACGCGCCCTGGAGGTCCCCAACCCAGGCAGTAAGCACTCATTCCTGGGTACAGATGAACCGTACGCGCCCTGGAGGTCCCCAACCCAGGCAGTAAGCACTCATTCCTGGGTACAGATGAACCGTACGCGCCCTGGAGGTCCCCAACCCAGGCAGTAAGCACTCATTCCTGGGTACAGATGAACCGTACGCGCCCTGGAGGTCCCCAACCCAGGCAGTAAGCACTCATTCCTGGGTACAGATGAACCGTACGCGCCCTGGAGGTCCCCAACCCAGGCAGTAAGCACTCATTCCTGGGTACAGATGAACCGTACGCGCCCTGGAGGTCCCCAACCCAGGCAGTAAGCACTCATTCCTGGGTACAGATGAACCGTACGCGCCCTGGAGGTCCCCAACCCAGGCAGTAAGCACTCATTCCTGGGTACAGATGAACCGTACGCGCCCTGGAGGTCCCCAACCCAGGCAGTAAGCACTCATTCCTGGGTACAGATGAACCGTACGCGCCCTGGAGGTCCCCAACCCAGGCAGTAAGCACTCATTCCTGGGTACAGATGAACCGTACGCGCCCTGGAGGTCCCCAACCCAGGCAGTAAGCACTCATTCCTGGGTACAGATGAACCGTACGCGCCCTGGAGGTCCCCAACCCAGGCAGTAAGCACTCATTCCTGGGTACAGATGAACCGTCCGCGCCCTGGAGGTCCCCAACCCAGGCAGTAAGCACTCATTCCTGGGTACAGATGAACCGTCCGCGCCCTGGAGGTCCCCAACCCAGGCAGTAAGCACTCATTCCTGGGTACAGATGAACCGTCCGCGCCCTGGAGGTCCCCAACCCAGGCAGTAAGCACTCATTCCTGGGTACAGATGAACCGTCCGCGCCCTGGAGGTCCCCAACCCAGGCAGTAAGCACTCATTCCTGGGTACAGATGAACCGTACGCGCCCTGGAGGTCCCCAACCCAGGCAGTAAGCACTCATTCCTGGGTACAGATGAACCGTACGCGCCCTGGAGGTCCCCAACCCAGGCAGTAAGCACTCATTCCTGGGTACAGATGAACCGTACGCGCCCTGGAGGTCCCCAACCCAGGCAGTAAGCACTCATTCCTGGGTACAGATGAACCGTCCGCGCCCTGGAGGTCCCCAACCCAGGCAGTAAGCACTCATTCCTGGGTACAGATGAACCGTACGCGCCCTGGAGGTCCCCAACCCAGGCAGTAAGCACTCATTCCTGGGTACAGATGAACCGTACGCGCCCTGGAGGTCCCCAACCCAGGCAGTAAGCACTCATTCCTGGGTACAGATGAACCGTACGCGCCCTGGAGGTCCCCAACCCAGGCAGTAAGCACTCATTCCTGGGTACAGATGAACCGTACGCGCCCTGGAGGTCCCCAACCCAGGCAGTAAGCACTCATTCCTGGGTACAGATGAACCGTACGCGCCCTGGAGGTCCCCAACCCAGGCAGTAAGCACTCATTCCTGGGTACAGATGAACCGTACGCGCCCTGGAGGTCCCCAACCCAGGCAGTAAGCACTCATTCCTGGGTACAGATGAACCGTACGCGCCCTGGAGGTCCCCAACCCAGGCAGTAAGCACTCATTCCTGGGTACAGATGAACCGTACGCGCCCTGGAGGTCCCCAACCCAGGCAGTAAGCACTCATTCCTGGGTACAGATGAACCGTACGCGCCCTGGAGGTCCCCAACCCAGGCAGTAAGCACTCATTCCTGGGTACAGATGAACCGTACGCGCCCTGGAGGTCCCCAACCCAGGCAGTAAGCACTCATTCCTGGGTACAGATGAACCGTACGCGCCCTGGAGGTCCCCAACCCAGGCAGTAAGCACTCATTCCTGGGTACAGATGAACCGTACGCGCCCTGGAGGTCCCCAACCCAGGCAGTAAGCACTCATTCCTGGGTACAGATGAACCGTACGCGCCCTGGAGGTCCCCAACCCAGGCAGTAAGCACTCATTCCTGGGTACAGATGAACCGTACGCGCCCTGGAGGTCCCCAACCCAGGCAGTAAGCACTCATTCCTGGGTACAGATGAACCGTACGCGCCCTGGAGGTCCCCAACCCAGGCAGTAAGCACTCATTCCTGGGTACAGATGAACCGTCCGCGCCCTGGAGGTCCCCAACCCAGGCAGTAAGCACTCATTCCTGGGTACAGATGAACCGTCCGCGCCCTGGAGGTCCCCAACCCAGGCAGTAAGCACTCATTCCTGGGTACAGATGAACCGTCCGCGCCCTGGAGGTCCCCAACCCAGGCAGTAAGCACTCATTCCTGGGTACAGATGAACCGTCCGCGCCCTGGAGGTCCCCAACCCAGGCAGTAAGCACTCATTCCTGGGTACAGATGAACCGTCCGCGCCCTGGAGGTCCCCAACCCAGGCAGTAAGCACTCATTCCTGGGTACAGATGAACCGTCCGCGCCCTGGAGGTCCCCAACCCAGGCAGTAAGCACTCATTCCTGGGTACAGATGAACCGTCCGCGCCCTGGAGGTCCCCAACCCAGGCAGTAAGCACTCATTCCTGGGTACAGATGAACCGTCCGCGCCCTGGAGGTCCCCAACCCAGGCAGTAAGCACTCATTCCTGGGTACAGATGAACCGTCCGCGCCCTGGAGGTCCCCAACCCAGGCAGTAAGCACTCATTCCTGGGTACAGATGAACCGTCCGCGCCCTGGAGGTCCCCAACCCAGGCAGTAAGCACTCATTCCTGGGTACAGATGAACCGTCCGCGCCCTGGAGGTCCCCAACCCAGGCAGTAAGCACTCATTCCTGGGTACAGATGAACCGTCCGCGCCCTGGAGGTCCCCAACCCAGGCAGTAAGCACTCATTCCTGGGTACAGATGAACCGTCCGCGCCCTGGAGGTCCCCAACCCAGGCAGTAAGCACTCATTCCTGGGTACAGATGAACCGTCCGCGCCCTGGAGGTCCCCAACCCAGGCAGTAAGCACTCATTCCTGGGTACAGATGAACCGTCCGCGCCCTGGAGGTCCCCAACCCAGGCAGTAAGCACTCATTCCTGGGTACAGATGAACCGTCCGCGCCCTGGAGGTCCCCAACCCAGGCAGTAAGCACTCATTCCTGGGTACAGATGAACCGTCCGCGCCCTGGAGGTCCCCAACCCAGGCAGTAAGCACTCATTCCTGGGTACAGATGAACCGTCCGCGCCCTGGAGGTCCCCAACCCAGGCAGTAAGCACTCATTCCTGGGTACAGATGAACCGTCCGCGCCCTGGAGGTCCCCAACCCAGGCAGTAAGCACTCATTCCTGGGTACAGATGAACCGTCCGCGCCCTGGAGGTCCCCAACCCAGGCAGTAAGCACTCATTCCTGGGTACAGATGAACCGTCCGCGCCCTGGAGGTCCCCAACCCAGGCAGTAAGCACTCATTCCTGGGTACAGATGAACCGTCCGCGCCCTGGAGGTCCCCAACCCAGGCAGTAAGCACTCATTCCTGGGTACAGATGAACCGTCCGCGCCCTGGAGGTCCCCAACCCAGGCAGTAAGCACTCATTCCTGGGTACAGATGAACCGTCCGCGCCCTGGAGGTCCCCAACCCAGGCAGTAAGCACTCATTCCTGGGTACAGATGAACCGTCCGCGCCCTGGAGGTCCCCAACCCAGGCAGTAAGCACTCATTCCTGGGTACAGATGAACCGTCCGCGCCCTGGAGGTCCCCAACCCAGGCAGTAAGCACTCATTCCTGGGTACAGATGAACCGTCCGCGCCCTGGAGGTCCCCAACCCAGGCAGTAAGCACTCATTCCTGGGTACAGATGAACCGTCCGCGCCCTGGAGGTCCCCAACCCAGGCAGTAAGCACTCATTCCTGGGTACAGATGAACCGTCCGCGCCCTGGAGGTCCCCAACCCAGGCAGTAAGCACTCATTCCTGGGTACAGATGAACCGTCCGCGCCCTGGAGGTCCCCAACCCAGGCAGTAAGCACTCATTCCTGGGTACAGATGAACCGTCCGCGCCCTGGAGGTCCCCAACCCAGGCAGTAAGCACTCATTCCTGGGTACAGATGAACCGTCCGCGCCCTGGAGGTCCCCAACCCAGGCAGTAAGCACTCATTCCTGGGTACAGATGAACCGTCCGCGCCCTGGAGGTCCCCAACCCAGGCAGTAAGCACTCATTCCTGGGTACAGATGAACCGTCCGCGCCCTGGAGGTCCCCAACCCAGGCAGTAAGCACTCATTCCTGGGTACAGATGAACCGTCCGCGCCCTGGAGGTCCCCAACCCAGGCAGTAAGCACTCATTCCTGGGTACAGATGAACCGTCCGCGCCCTGGAGGTCCCCAACCCAGGCAGTAAGCACTCATTCCTGGGTACAGATGAACCGTCCGCGCCCTGGAGGTCCCCAACCCAGGCAGTAAGCACTCATTCCTGGGTACAGATGAACCGTCCGCGCCCTGGAGGTCCCCAACCCAGGCAGTAAGCACTCATTCCTGGGTACAGATGAACCGTCCGCGCCCTGGAGGTCCCCAACCCAGGCAGTAAGCACTCATTCCTGGGTACAGATGAACCGTCCGCGCCCTGGAGGTCCCCAACCCAGGCAGTAAGCACTCATTCCTGGGTACAGATGAACCGTCCGCGCCCTGGAGGTCCCCAACCCAGGCAGTAAGCACTCATTCCTGGGTACAGATGAACCGTCCGC
>JBBPBX010092102.1:0-13801 GCA_038048925.1 Garcialebias charrua
TAATAATAATAATAATAATAATAATAATAATAATGAATTCAATTTATAACGCACTTTTCATTAATGAAAATCTCAAAGTGCTACAAGGAGCAACAGAATTAAATGTCAATAAAACAAATAATAAAACAATTAAAATCAATAACAATATCAGCTAAGATCAAAAGTAGAATCATGAGGAGGTAGAGTATGCTTGGTCGAAAAGAAAGGTCTTCAAGCCGCTCTTAAAGTCAACCACAGACTGTGGGGCTCTTAGACAGTCAGGAAGAGAGTTCCACAGGCGGGGGGCAGCCACACTGAAAGCCCGGTCTCCCATGGTCCTTAATTTGGTTCTCGGAATGTGAAGGAGATTGCTGTTCTGTGACCGCAGCGAACGGGTGGATGAGTATGGAATAAGAATATCCTTCAGATAATCTGGTGAAGTTCCGTGTAAGCATTGATGTGTAATGAGAGCAGTTTTGTACTGAATTCTGTAGGCGACAGGAAGCCAATGAAGGTTATGGAGAATGGGCGTAATATGTTCAAATTTACGAACTCTCAACAAGATCCTTGCCGCACTGTTTTGAATATATTATTTACGAACTCTCAACAAGATCCTTGCTGCACTGTTTTGAATATATTGAAGTTTCTGAAGGTTTTTGCCAGGGATTCCAATAAACAGGGAGTTGCAGTAGTCGAGCCTGGAGGAGACAAAAGCATGGACGAGCTTCTCAGCATCGGAAAAAGTTAGGGATGGGCGAAGTCTGGAGATGTTTCGAAGATGGAAGAAGCAAGTTTTAAACAGATGCTTAATGTGATTTTCAAATGTAAGATTGGAGTCCATTTTTATTCCAAGATTAGTAACAGAGGTGGAGAGGGGGATGTCTTGTCCAGAAAAGGAAAGTGTTGTTATAGGAGATGTTTGTACCTGGTGAGGGGTGCCAATCAGTATGGCCTCAGTCTTGGAGCAGTTTAATTGAAGAAAGTTCTGATTCATCCATGCCCTAATTGCCTCCAGGCAGGCAGAGAGGGCAGTGAGTGAAGATAGAGATGACAAGGTGGAAGATGAGGATGCTCCAGTCTTGATGTAAAACTGTGTATCGTCGGCATAACAGTGAAAAGAAATGTTGAACTGACATCCGCGTCACCTGCTCTATTAGATGTTTCACGTCGCCCTGCAACGCTTGGTTCTCTGCAGCGACTGACGTCACTTGGGCTTGACTAAACTCCAAGGATTCTCTGAGTTTTTCAAATTCTTTGTGCAAAACTTCTACTAAAAAAAGTCTAGCATCAAAACTAGATAGTTTTTTATCAATTGATTCTAATATCTCCGTAAAACTCTTCTCTGGGGACCCGGATGCGCCCGGAGAACTCTCTGAACGCGTGCGCTTAGATGTTTGTGCGGGCGTGGTGTTTTCTTTTGTCTTACCCATCACGAAACTGTCAAAACACTGGTCCAGAAAATTCTCCAAGTCACTCACCGTCTCCTCGTCCAGATTTTTGAATCAACAGGTAGAGGTTAATATGAACAGTTTTTTTTATGTATTTAAAAAATACACATAAATGTTTAATCAAAACATTAAATGTTGATTTAATTTAATATATTTTGGTTTGTCTTACCTGAATTCAATCACATTTATTTACATTTGTTTGGCTTACCTGTCTCCTGCCATGTAAAACGCAGCATAGCTCTCACCTGTCCTCAACCTCAGCCTCTCATCACCAGGTGCAAGCAATCAGTCCTGTTTTGTTTTGTTTATTTCTTATTACATTTATTTTTATTCTTGTTTTGTTTGTTTTGTTTTTATTCTTTGTTTTTTGTTCGTTTTATTTTTATTCTTTGTTTTTTTTTGTTTGATTTCTTTGTTTGTATTTTCTTACATTTATTTTCCTTAGCTTTTCTTAGTTTTTTATTACGTTTCCAGCATATAAGCTCTGACAGTCACCGTATATTTTATTACTTAGTTTTTATTACCATTTAGTATTGATGCTTATTTTTATATAAGGGGTTTATATTCTGGGTGGGTAACTTGTAACTTAGATGTAGGATTACTACGGGGTGGGAATGTAAGAGATTTCCAATGTGTATTGTTGGCTTTGATTCTTATCCGCCCCAGAATTCGTTATTTGGTTCACTTTGGATCAGAAAGGAAAAACACACTGAAAATACGACAAACACTCATAATTTAAAGTTCCAAAAAACCAGTTTAATTAATCATAAGTTTAGAAAAGTCACAGAACACATTTTTCTATTCCTAAAAGTCACTACATTTGTTCAAAATAGAGCCAGGGAGACAGTGGGGAGAGAGGGTGGAAGAAAAGACATTTTATGTGTTTCAAGGGAGACCTCATACAACCTGATTAATCTGAATCCAGTTGTCTTCACCCCGGGGCCTTTCTGCGTTATCGCTGGAGGAGGATACCCATGTTTTTATACTCCTGCAGGATATTTCCTGCCTTCCACCAATCACAGAGGCCCTCTTTGTCTCTCTGGTGGGGTATTTTTCCTCCCCCTTAACTGATAGAGGAAATACCATTTGCTTTTTTCAGTCTGCAGAACCCTTTTTTGGTAAAAGAGTGAAGGATAATATTCATTCATTCAACCTTTATTTATACAGGCTGACCTTACACAGTTCTACTTTTAATCTGATTGAAAACTACTTCACAACTATTATATAATTAATGCACAAGTGCTTTATGATCAAGGTATTAATTGTTTTACTACGTTTATGCAATCATGTTCTCTGCGCCTTCAAGTGAACACAGTTTTCAGAGAGATGGACACCTTTCTTCCAACTCACATGAGAGCTGACGGGGGGAAGGGTGGTTTAACAGCCACCCAGAACAAAGAGGCCAGTGTCTCCTTGCCAGTCATAAATCTGTGAAGTCATAAAACTGACAGAGAGGCACCAAGGCCCCCTGCCACAAGCCACTCAGAGACCAGAAGAGATACAACTTCAAGCATTCCTTAAGTCCCAAAGCCTCACATGAGTACATGCTCACATTCTGTCTCCTCTCAGGAAACCCTTACCATTTTATGAGAGAAATTTGATCATTTTGAACGCCGTGTGAAGACTCCTTCAATGAAAACACAAAGATAAAGTATTTTATTTCATGACAAAACCCCCTTTGGACCTCATTAAATTGAGGTCCATCCCAAAAGAAATAAAATCACACACCTAATACCGCAGCTAAAACGCATATATACACAATATTTAATCCGTTTTTTCAAAATCCTCTTAAGTTATAGTTTTTGAACAAAAACAGTTGTTTTATCACTTCAGGATCTCGTTTTTCCAGAGTGGATGTGATGAGTCTTACCGTCAAAGACCTTAAACAAGGCACGCAGCAGCACCCGCAGGTTATAAGTATGCCTAAGAAAATAGCCAATGATACCATTATAGATACGAACACCTGTTTCCAGGGACCAAAGATCTTCATCAGCCAATCGTCCAGTGGGTTGTCCAGGCCTGAATGACTTTTCATTTCATCTGAGAGGGTTCTAAGGCCTTCTAGGGCTCTTGTGACTTTGCCATCTGGAGCAGTGTTGTTTGGAATAAATGTACAGCAAAGGTCACCAAACATACTACATACTCCCCCCGTTCCGCCAAAAGCATATCCAACGCCATCCTGTTCTGAACCGCCATCAGGGAAGTCGGCGCTAGTTGTTCAGCTAGACCTTCCACCGCATCTCTGGTGAGATTGGACAGTCGCATAACATTATAATGCACATAATTTATCCTGTCAACATTTTTATTGGGTGTAACAGGAAACACTGCTGAAATGATAGGAAAACTCTCAAACCCAGCTGCCACCTGATCAGCCAGTTTGTATTCATTTGGCACACCCCGCGGAATGCCTATAGAGTCAATATAAGTAGGTGAGCCGACGGTTGGATCAAAATTAGCAGATCTCCTTCTCCTATTTTGAGAGAGATCAGTTCCGTTCAGGATCTCCAATCTGGGACCAATCAGAGCCAGAGGAGCCGCCAAACGTACCATGGCACAAAGTCCAATGGTGTTGTCCAAGATAC
The DNA here is from genome assembly GCA_038048925.1 of Garcialebias charrua. Classification (NCBI taxonomy): domain Eukaryota; kingdom Metazoa; phylum Chordata; class Actinopteri; order Cyprinodontiformes; family Rivulidae; genus Garcialebias; species Garcialebias charrua. The sequence goes on from JBBPBX010092102.1 coordinate 4,010, forward strand.
GAGTGAGTAATCTCCTTTCCCCACAATAGTAGTATAAGCCCGATCTAACAAGAGGGCCAATCACTTTTCTATCCCCTTTTTCTGTGCTCGCTGGCCTCGTCTGATTGCACCAGCTTGGGTCAATCATGCCCACATTTATTTTGGCATTTGGACTCGTGAAATTAAAACAGAAGTAATCATTGCGTTTTGTAGCATGGAACGGGCCAGCTTTGGTGTGATTCCCGGCTAAGGGAAACACTTCACTTAAGGTTGTACAATTAGCGTGCATCTGCGTTCTGGTCAAGTTTAGCATGCAATCAAACCCCCATGTATCCTCTGGGAACAAGGGAGCCGGCTCAGTGTACAACAGCGGGCGTGCTGCGGCGCATGCCACGCATTCAGACAACGAGGCCTGCTTTGCCGCCTCCGATAACCATGCCAACCATATATTATTGTCATGGTATCCGGTAGACATTGCGATTACCTCGACCGGAGTTAACTTTGTGTAATCGGTGGTGATTATGTCTGAAGTTTGGTGCGGGGTCACAGGGGGAAAAGAAGAATTACCTAGGGAGCTGATAGTGTTTACCATTTCAATTCGTAATGACCCATATTTTGGTGGATAGGAGTTCACTATCACTCTCATAACATGAAAATTGAACGGATGTTCGTCCATTTCAAAAGTGGACACCGCTTTAATAGACAGGGAAACCGGATTCTGGGTGAGGGAGAAATCCCTCTGGAGAGTGAACTTGCTAGTCCAAAACTGGTGAAATCCTGGCCGATCCGACTTAGGCTGGGAAAGTACCCAGTACCCTTGTTGTAAAACTACCTTATCCCCGCTACATTGGACATTTTGGCCAGCACATAGTACAATTTCCTCCCAAGCGCAGCTCTGTGGGCATTGTAAAGCCATAGGTGGACATTGACACATGTATATATCTGCATGCCTGAATGAAATATTCTGGCCTGCACAATCAATTACATCGCATAAATCGAACGTGAAAGTGGTAGTCTGGTTTGCGATATACTCTAGTTTGAGGACTTTTTGGTGCGCGCCATACTCCCTCTTATGTCTATAAACTTCACAATCATTTTTCCCAGGGATTACGCAAAAATGTTCTAGGAGGACAATCAAAATTACCATACTTATTCCACTTATTCCAACTACCATAGTGACCCTTTTGTCTGGCCACCACATTTTAAATCAATTTATTAATATGCAAATTGTAGAATATAAGGAAATATATGCAAACAATGAACGATAATAATAGTAAGCGCTTTAGAATATTGCAGAATTATGAACCTTAAGTTCCAAGTTCCTCCTCCAGCAGCAAGGCAGGTGTCTCCCTTGAACACACAAAAATAGAGAAAGAACACAAGATTTATATCATCATCACAGAAACATTAATATACTTTTTACACGTACTCAGGGGCATTCCCCTTGGGTGCTCGGGAATGTCCTCCTATGTTCCCGAGTTTTCTTCGTGTAATGTGAGACTCTAATATGTAGTGTTTTTATCGTTTTAGGTGTCTGTTCTATGTGTGCATATTCCTAGCACCGAGTGGCCCCATTAAACAGAGTCCTTCTGAGCCTCGCACGCAACTTACTCGGCTACTTTGGTCTACCAAGGCACAAGAGTTCGAACGCGAGCTCCTCTTGTTGTCCCGCTCGATCCTCTCAGCTCCTTCCTGGTTCACGGGCTGGAGCACACTGACTCCAATGGTACCAGACCTCCCCCTTTCCTCTCAGCCTGACCGCATGTGAGGTTCTCTCGGTCACTTGGAAAGGACCTGCCCAGCGAGGCTCCGCCCACTTTCTCTTAACGACCCTCAGCAGCACCCACTCAGCTGTGGGTAGGTCAGGGTCTCCTGGTGGACCCCTTTTCTCGTGTACCTGCTGAGTAAAGTTGGTTACTAAAGCTTTTAACTCATCAAAGTATACCTTATGGTCCATCTTTCGGTCCTCCTCGTTGGGCAGAGAACAAGCATTCGGTCCAGGGAAAGGTCGACCTGTAGTTAACTCATAGGGAGAGAAACCAGTGCCATTATTAACAGAAGTTCTTACAATCATTAATGCAATTGGCAAAGCGTCAACCCAGTTTAATTTGGTCTGTGCACAGATTTTGCTCAATTTTTGTTTTATGTTCTGATTCATCCTTTCGATCTTGCCTTGGGACTGGGGGTGGTACACTGTCCCGAAGGCGTGCTTTAATCCTAACATTTTTTCCACAGCCTGCAGGTCTGCGTTTTTAAAATGTGTACCATTATCAGATCTGATTTTTTCGGGAAACCCATGTCTAGGAATGTAATGGTTTATCAGGAACTTTATGACTGTTTTACTGTCTTCTTTTCTTGCAGGTATGGCTTCAGGCCATCCTGTGAGGGCGTCGACACACATCAACACATATCTGTACCCCTTAATGGTTTCAATCATGTCTGTGTAATCTATGATCACTTCCTGTCCTGGTCTGAACAGGAAGGGAAATATCCCTTGTTCTGGTTTTACAGTAGGTCGGATGTTGTATTGTAAACAAACTTTACAGGTTCCTATGTGTTCAGTTATCATGTCTTTCATGTGTGGATGCCACCATTGCTGAAGATTCCTGGCCATCTGTCCGCCGCCCACATGAGCCAGACTGTGTGCTTCCTGAAAAACTAATGGTTTCAGAGTCATGGGCAGGATCCACTTTTCATTGGGTCCTGTCCACAACCCGCTTTGTTCATCCTTTTTTCCTCCCTTGTCTTTCCAAACAGATTTCTCTTCAGGAGACGCCTCATTCTGTGCTTTTGAGATTTCTACTTTACTCCAATGATTTTTAAACTGACACTCCTCTTCCACTGTCACCATCTGAACTCTTGCTAAATAGCCAGCTGCCACTTTAGCTGCTCTGTCTGCCTGCCTATTACCTTCAGCAGTATCTGACTGTGTTACATCATGACCTTTGCATTTCACTACTGCCACTTTCCTTGGAAGCATCAGACTATCAGCTAACTCTTTTATGAGTTCTTCATGCTTTATGGGTTTATTTCCTGCTGTCAAAAACCCTGCTCTTTTCCATTGGGGTAATTGTACATGAACAACTCCATAAGCGTATGCTGAGTCTGTGTATACTGTGATTTCTTTTCCTGTGCCTAATTTTAGTGCCGCAACTACCGCTTGAATCTCGGCTTTTTGAGCTGACTGTTTTCCCATCAACTGTCCAGATTCTACCACCTCGAATGCATCTTCATTTTGTCTAACCACTGCGAACCCTGACTTCAAAGACCCATCCTCCATTCTAAAGCAGCACCCGTCCGTGTAGAGTATTTCTGAATGTGGTATATGTTCTGTTTCTAGGTCGGACCTGATTTTTTCTTCCATATAGACCTTTTGAACACAATCGTGCGTGTGTGTTGTATTCATTCCATCAGCCATGTTTACACCTTCATGTGAAAATGACAAATTTGGTGCTGCCAAAATGTTACTCATGCGTCTTTGTTTCAATGAAGTCATTGTGAAGAGTTCAGAGTTCACATAGGCCACGACATTATGTGATGTTAAAATGTGCAGTGGATGGCCCATCACTATATGTGCTGTTTTAGCGACAATTTTACTCAATCCTGCTGCCATTTGTGTACATGGTGGATGACGTTTTTCAGTACTATCCAGAAGAATGCTGGTGTACATCAGTATCTGTCTATTCCCCCCCTTTTTCTGAAACAAAATGCCATTAATGGTGTTTTTTGCTTCAGAAACATCAAGGTAAAAAGGTGAGGTGTAATCAGGTAGGGCTAAATCAGTAGCCCGAGTCAAAAGTTGTTTGAGAGTTATGAAAGACTGTTCAGCTTCAAGGCTCCAAACGAGCTTGGACTTTAATTTTCTCATCCCCTGTTCCTTAACCATGTTTCGAAGAGAAGTAGTGAGTTCACTGTAATCAGGTATATAATGTCTGCTATACCCTGTCAACCCCAGAAAAGACAACATTTCCTGTACCGTGCTAGGCTTTGGGTGATTCAAAATGGAAACTCTGTGCTCAGGAGAAAGCGTTGTTCCTCGAGCTGAGACTAACCGTCCCAAGAAGGATACCTGGGTGCGGACGGCTTGAAGTTTTGTTTTGCTCACTTTGAAACCCGCATCATGAAGAAGAAGAAGAATGTCATGGGTGGCTTTGAGACAGTCTTCAGGTGATTCTGATGCTATCAATAAATCATCCACATATTGAAGCAAAGTGGTGCCTTCAGGAAGAGGAAGTTTAACCAACAGGTCTTTTAGTACCTGATTGAATATTCCAGGGGACAATGCAAGCCCCTGAGGAAGACGCGTGTATCGATACTGTTGGCCATTAAAAGTGAAAGAGAAAATGTCTCGTACATCATTTGACAAAGGGAGACAAAAGAAGGCGTTGGCTAAGTCAATACAAGTGAACCATTTTTGTTTTGGGTTCAAGTTTGTTAACGCCACGTATGGATTTGGAACAGGGCAGGTATGGGTCTTAAGGATTGCATTAATTGACCTAAGGTCATGCACCATTCTGTACTTTCCTGTACCTGCTTTCTCGACTGGCAAAATGGGAGTATTCCACTGTGAATTAGACGGTTCTAATACTCCTGCATTTAGCAACCCCCAAACCGTATTGCTCAGCCCCTCTGCGGCTTCTGGCTTATGTGAGTATTGATACAACCATATTGGCTCAGTGGAGAGAAGTTCAAAAGTGATGGGATCGCAGTTTACTAATCCCACATCCTCTGGACCTTGAGACCAAAGGGATTGTGGGAGCGTATCAAGCATGGCAGGGACCTCTGTGTGATCAGTCTTTTCCCTGCCATGTTCTCTTGAAATAAGTTCATGATCTAATTTACCCAAATCCTGAGCTGAAACATCAATAATATAGCAATCTGTTGATGGTGAAAAAGCAACTGATGGAAGCTGTGTGGGACACCAATCTAGGGCATCCATGACTGTTTTTACCATGGGTCCTAAATCCTTAGCCTGGTGTGAAGGTGAAAGAGCAAGTGAGACATGTGGTGCTGCTTCAGATGACATCCTATACCATTCAAGTTGAGATGGTGATAGGGTGACATGTGAGGCCACCCCCTGAGGACCTACAATGATCTTATCTGAGGTCAAAACCCACTCAGTATCTTGCAAAGTAGAGGCAAAATGCTCTCTAAAACAATCATCAGAGTCACGGTCATAAAAGAGTGTCAGATGTATAGGATCTGGAGGGGGAACATAGGGTCGCAGAGCATCAAGCCATGGCTTCCAAGACAAGTACGCAGAGTAGATGCCCAGTTGCTGTGTTGTTTCAGGGCGTAGCAAAGCCCAGTAGATGTCAGCGACCTCCTCCTGCGTTGGTTTAAGCAGACATTGTGAGGCTGGAGAGGAAGATGATTGTGAACAAGTCCAACAAGTCCCATTGGGCAGAGTGACTTTCAGCCCAGTTGGTTCACACAAAATGGTCGCCCCCATCTTTTTCAACAAGTCTCTACCCAGCAGGTTTACTGGTACATCCTTAGACAAAACAAAAGGATGAGTCAAAGACTGCGGTCCTGCTGTGATTAGGAGAGGTTCAGTTAAATGCAGTTTTTGTTGCACCCCAGAGAAGCCCACCACTGACACCGTGTCAGATGTGGCGTGTTCGGAAAAGTCCAGGTCATTCAACGTGGAGTATGTGGCACCTGTGTCCACCAAGAAGGACAAGTCCTTGTTCATGACTTTCATCCGTATCATAGGGTCTGCACCTCCCCCTATGGACTGGTTTCTCTGTGGGGTGTGTCATTGCTGGTATGAAGAGCTGGACCCTGAGCCATGGGCCCACTCTCTTTGTGGAGCCGGGTGCTGGCCAGCTGGAGCCATCTGTGAGTTGGGAGCTGAGTGAAGGCGTCCTTCCCTCTGTGACTGTGCTTGTTTGTGAAAACATTCACGGGCCCAATGTCCTGGCTTCAAACAAAAATGGCAGACGTCTTGTGCTCTGTTTCCCTGCAGGTTACCTCGGCTATAGCCCCTGCCCCGCGCTCTTCCTCCTCTCCTCCACTGCCCCCTGACCGGACCCTGAGATGAGTTATTATAATATGGCTGGGGTGCCGTGTGCTGCTGTGGGGTGTTAAACACACCTCCCTCCCCAGTAACCATCTGTTTGGCCTCTTTCTTTGATTGCACCACATCTCTAGCTTGCTTTAGTTGTAATTTCAGCAGCTGAGTTTGCATGTCTTTTAAATCAGCTGAACTTTTTACCTCCTCATCTGCTACTTCCTGCAGATGATGAATTAAGTGACGTTCCCATTTCTCTGCATCAGCAGTGGGAAGGTCAGGGTTTGCTTTTATTGCTTTACTGACAGCTGCTGGAACACCATCAAGGATAGCTTGTCTAAAGAAATATCTCTGTCCCGCACCTTGCCCGTGGCAGTGTGTTCTATCATGCCACTCTTGCTTACACTGATCTAAATAAACTGTGGGGTTCTGTCCAGGTTTCCAATGAAACTTAGGCACCCCTGAACCCTCCGGGAGTGGGTAAGCCTCCCTAAGGGCTCCTGCGAACCTATTTAAGTGATTTGTCATGGGTTCTGAGTCGAGAACTGTGCGATTCCAACCTGCTGCCCGTTCCAATTCATCCATCCTAGTGGAAGTGACACATCTCCCCAACAAAGCTCTCACATCCCCCACTGCCAATGTGATCCCTTTAGTGAGGCTGTCCACTGAGTTCAACCATTTGCTGGCCCCCTCTGTTAGGGGGGGCAATTTCTCCACCAAGGCCTGAATGTCTCCCAAAGCAAAAGGTTTGTACCTGACTTGTGTACCTGCTTGGAACAAGGGATAGCTGCTGCTGGAAAGAGGACAATTTTCAAACCCTTGCGTCTCCTCGTGCTCCATAAGACTAATGGGGTGTGATGTTACAGGAAGTGGTGTGGTGGTGTAGAGGGGAAGCGGTGTACTGGTGTTTTCCATCCGATTGGATGGAAGAGGAGGAGAGGTTATAACCTCTGAAGTGATCCGAAGAGGGCCTTCGGCCAAGGGGGGGTTCCTGGGCCTTGATGTGTTGTGGGGTGTCAGATTTAACATCCTGTCAGTTAATTCAGGCCTGTTTCCCCACCCAGGAGCGTCAGGAGGAACATATCCTTGCCCTGATGTCTCACTTAAAGTGAGCGAGAGGGGCCCTGGGGCCACTGGGTGGTAAAACGACGCCTGTGACCTTGGGGGGGTTATTGGAGAGAAGGGAGGAGGGGTTATAGATATTGAGCTGACAGCTGCCTTTTGGGACCCATGTGTGTTCATAAAGTCTCTGAAGTCTGATGCACTCACTGATCCCACCTCACTCTTAGTAACCAGACTCTCTGATGTCATGGAATTCTCTTGCTCCAAGGTGGAGGGAGCTTCTTCTATCTTTACCACGCCCCCTTCTACATGATATATTGGGTACATGCTTTTTACCGATGGTGCTGGTGGGGTGCTGTTATAGGGTGGAGGCTCAAGACTTCCTGTTTTCTCACTCTTCTCCATAGTCAGTAAATGTAACACTCCTTGTGCTATTAAAACCAGTTTAAACCACTCTTTGCAACTGCTGTCTGATGCAGTCAACAATTTTCTATATTTCCCTTTTTGTAAAGCATTGGCCTCTTTCTTTTGCTTTTCAAACTCCTCTGTTTCTTCTCTACACTTCCTTATTTTTTCCCATATTAAACTCACCACGTTACTTTTGCCTGTTTTGTCAGTTAATTCCTCTAATTTTTTTATGAGCTGTTTTTCCTGTTTTCTGTCTTGCACTGACATGGTTATTGCCTGAATTATGATCTTTTTCTGTTCTTCCATGGGTTTAAATAAGGTGCTCCCGCACCTCTGACTAAAATTCCCTTCCATCTCAGCTTTTATATCTTTGTCCATTCTCACAGTAAAACATGCACACTCCACACAGCTATTAATCTTTATTGTTACAGGAACCAGGACTCAGTGAATACACGGGTGCCTCCCACACTGGAAGGGTCGAGACAGACTGCGCGTTCCTTATGGCAAGTCAGCCCGTCCGATTCTTTTCCCGTGTACCACTCCGGAACTCTTTTTTCTTCCTCTTCCACACACACACACGCTGGCCTTATAATTCAACAAGACTTACAACACTTAAGACTGACCAGCTCACGCTGGCCTTATAACTCACAGGACAGACAACGGATAAACAGACCAGCCCAACAGGCACGCGGAGCTCTGACGCCAGAAACCTCAGCAATAAAAAAGAAAAAAAATTTTTAGAACCTTTTGAGTGTAACATAGGATTGGTTTGACGTGTGTTGACTCCTCACAATGCCCGTACCCTCACTGGTTTAGAACATAAAAAAGATTTAGTATTCTGTGACTAATTTTATTCTATTTTTAACTGGTCCAAATTTTGGAACTCTTATCGGATTATTTTATCAGCGAAAGTCAGCGCATCCATTTCAAAACTCTCACCTAGTCCCGCCCTTACTTATTTAATCTCGAATTATAAGTAAGTCTAAATTGTCACTGTTTTAAACTAGACACCACCTAGTAAGTTTACAGTTAACTTGGTCTCAGAGTTACAGGGTCAGCGGCGAATAAATTATTTATTTATTCTAAAACCCCGACCCCTCTGTTCCAAACGCCCGTCGGCATTTGGGAGGCGCGACCACTGCGTGTTTTTACCTGGGACTTGGGTATTATTATTTACTTCACGTATACGTATACTTGTCTTATTTCCTTATCTTACTGAGTCCAACACACTGAGTTAAAATTTGCCTATTAATGTCCAATCACAGATTTCGTTTAAACAGGAATCTGCTTACCTTTTTTGTAGAGGTGACCGGTCAGTAGTCAGTGCTCTGGACTCCTCTGCCCCTTCCTGTCCGCGCATGCAACCATCTCGGTATGACCTCCAATTGTTGGCTTTGATTCTTATCCGCCCCAGAATTCGTTATTTGGTTCACTTTGGATCAGAAAGGAAAAACACACTGAAAATACGACAAACACTCATAATTTAAAGTTCCAAAAAACCAGTTTAACACTAGCACTACCACATGTGAGCCATTTGGATATTCTAACTATAGTTCCCATGGGAGTTAGTCAAATGGCTCATTGAATTAGCATTTTTGCAGCCATTGGTATGTATATGAGGCCATTCTGTTGGTGTGGATGAGGCCTTGGGGGCATATTTATACATCAGGAGTCAGAGAGTCTTTATCGTCATTTGCACCACATGTAGTACATGTGATGAAAACGAGAGTATGTACACAGGATCGTGTATATAAATATATAAATATATATATATATTATATATATAGTATATATATATAATATATATATATATATAATATATATATATATATATATATATACATATATACACATATATACATATATATAATATATATATATATATATATATATATATATATATATATGTATATATATATATATATATATGTATATATATATATATATATAAATATAATATATATATTATGGGCGGCCGTGGTGTGGTGGTAATGGCAGTCATCCCCCGATCGGAAGGCTGGAGGTTCGAATCCCGGTTACTCACACCATGTGTCGTTGTGTCCCTGGGCAAGACACTTAACCCCGAGTTGCTCCCGATAGGACTGGAAGGCGCCTTGCATGGCAGTCACCGCTACCGGTGTATGAATGTGTGTATGAATGGGTGGATGGTTGGTATTGTAAAGCGCTTTGGGGTCCCTCACAGGGGGCTGGAAAGCGCTATATAAATAAGCTCCATTTACCATTTACCATATATATGTATATATATATATATATATATATATATATATATATATATATATATATATATATATATATATATATATATATAT